>CAAKHG010045578.1:0-16171 GCA_901007715.1 Dactylopterus volitans
CTATGTAAGCTCGCTCATACTCATCAGTGATAGTTTACCCCCAAAAAGCTTCTTCACAATGTCATTTCCGAAACTCTCCAGGCTGCTCCGCACACACGCACGCGCACGCACACACACACACACACACACACACACAGTACCTTCAGTCTTTATCTAAACACTCATCAGAAAGCAGCTGGTTCTAATTATGCCATTCTTCCACTTCGGTGTCTTTAAAATTTGTCCAACAGCGATTAGTTTGACTCTGACATCAATACCGTGATTTTTACTGAGTTCCTTCTCACTCTCCCCTACATACACGCACGCACGCACACACACACACGCGCGCACACACACATCCACACCTCATCAGTCAAAGGGTCCCTCGCCATGGCAACAGTAAATGAAAGCAACCTGAAAGAGCCCCCAGTGAGTGGCGGATGCTAGGGCTGCCGGCATTGTTGGAGAGAGGATCTGGCAACCTGCAATCACAAGCTCTCTATTCAGGCCCTCTTTAGTATTACTCAGCAAGTCAGGATTTACTGCATCATGGCTTCCGTTCCTTTCAGCCCTGACTGGCACATTGGCATGAGATAAGTGCTGCTTGGAAACGTGGCACAGTCACTGCCCATGCACAATGCTCCATTGCTCTTATACTGTTTGGATGTGTGTGTGTACTTTTGTGCCGCCTGTAATGAATCTTAATTAGTTTTTGATCTGACTTTCAGGTCCTGGATGTGCGTCCAGAGTCAGAGGCCATGCTGAATGAAGGGACCAGGGTGTGTGCTTACTGGAGCGAACGCTCACGCTGCTTGTACCCGGGCTATGTTCGCAGAGGTGAGACATCCACTTTCCCCATCTTTGGTTCCTTGTGTATCTTCTCTAATGGCAACTACGCATTAATTGTACCTTACGTGCAATCCGTATTGCTAAGTTTTAGTTTTAAAACCAAAAAGATCTCTGTCCGGACGGCCTTTTTAGTATCATTTCAGCTCTAGTCTCCCTCCATTGTAAAATGCCTGAAAATGCATATGACATGGCCGGTCATGCACACTGGGCATGCATGAGATGGTGTAAATAGGAAGCAGAGGGTTAGTCAGTGCAACAGTAAGAGTCAGACCCAAGATTTTCTTGCATGCACTGACAACGAGGTGGAACTGTTGCTGAAAGTAACACGCAAGTTGGCCATGGCAGCAGAGAACAAAGACTGTGAGTCAACTTATAATATCCAACCGGGGCTGGGGGGGTGTAACACGGGGCTATGTGTCACCATTTCCAGGAGACTCTGTTTTGCTTATTCACTTTGAAATGGAACCCTGGAGTCTTAAATCTAAGATGGGACCAGAAGAATTTTCAAACGTCTTCGTCTTAGAGCATCCCAAGGAATCGAATCAGCTCAACTGGACTTAGTTATGTCTCTGGATGAAGTTTCGCCCCTCACCCAAGTGGGCTTCATCTGTTCATGCCGTTCCCAAGAGCTGGCTAGTCTGAGTCAGACTGAGTCAGACTGGATAAGGGGTGAAACATCTTCCAGACATCTAACCAAGTCCAGTTGACCTAATTCACTTCCTTGAGATACCTATTACCTGGACGAATGACATTATTTTTTGAGACTGGAAAATGCTGTAGGAAAATGTAGTAAAAGTTGCGCATTTTACAACCAAAACATTGAGATGCGGATGTACTCTCTTCCAACCTATTTTGCTCCCATTCCTGCACCCGCAGAGGAAGTTAATTTCTTATCTCTTTACAGGTGGCTCGTCTGATGAGTCGAAGCAGGGAGGAGTGATGGTTGAGTTTGATGACGGCGATCGAGGGAAGATTTCTCTCCCAAACATCCGCCTCCTGCCACCAGGATACCAGATTCAATGTGGGTATCTGTGTAATCAGGACTTTGCCTTTTCTTGTTGCAAGCGCATTTGTTTGCCTGTCACCTGTCACTTACCTGTCCCTTATCTTGTAGGTGGAGAGTCATCTCCTGACTTGTTGGTACCCAGCACTGCAACAGTCAAGAGAAGTTCCACTCTGGAGAACACTCCAATCAGTGACAGACCCTCTGACAGACTCAACACTCACAACACTGTCACAAACAACCAAAATCAAACACTTCACAAAAGAAGGCCGGGTAAGATTCAGCCCCTGAATTTTGCATAGTCACCTTATATAACCTTGAAAGTTTATTTGTTGTTGCACAATGTGGTTTTGGGCATGTACAGTACATGATACCGCACGATATTTCTAAGTCTGTATCTTTCATATAAGTGGAGGATTTGAGCCAACCCTTTTTGTGGCATAGTGTCAAAACAAGCTCAGCAGTTTTACAGCAAGACTGCAAATAGACTAAACTGGCGAGTGTTCGTAGAAATGAGATGAGACAAAGCACATGACATACATTTTCTTCATTCCAGGGAGACCAAAGGGTTCTGGGAAGAAACAAAAGCAACAGCAGCAGGCTGAGAATGCCAGTAAAAGTTCGTCACTTTTCCTGGATTGGCCCTCGTTGGCGAGCACCAGGAAGAGGACGTCCCACAATCTATTTCAGCTCAACGGGGCACCCAGGAAGGCCTTGAGATCGAAGGAGGATGACCTGTTTCCTCTGCCTCAGATCCAGCCTTTGGTCTCGACTCCAGCCAAAGGGCTTTTCAGCAGCAGCTCCTTTGAGGTGGACTCCTTCAGCAGTATTGCAAATGGCTACTCCTCCTTCTGTACTCAGTCTACAGGACCAGGTCTGTCCCTGGGTCCTAGGAGTGGACTTTATGGCCAGAAGCGAAGGCAAGATGAGTCGGTAATACCAAGGGGCAGGAAGTCTGGACAGGAGTTTCTTGTCAAGTTAGATCATGAAGGAGTGACCTCACCTAAGACAAAGAACAGTAAGGCTCTCCTGCTGCGAGGTGGCTCTTCCGGTGTGAGTGGTTTGCCCAGGACAGATTCGTACTCACATCCAGTCCTGCTGGTTAAAGACAACAAAAAGGGTGGTAGCTCCAGGGTAGAACTTCTTCTGAAAGGAACCACACCTCAAAGAAAGCCACCCCCGTCTCTACATTTGGGGGAATATGGAGACCTGGGCTTCAGTTCCCACCGAGAGTGTCATAGCTCCTACTCAGATCTGGATGATGAAGAAGAAGAAGAGGAGGAGAGGAGGAGGGCCGCACTTGCTGTAGCCTCGGGAGGACTAAGGACAGCTGGCCATTTCCTCTCTCGTCTCTCTGTTTCCTCCTCCTCCTCTGGTTCTTCCAGCTCCTCCTCATCAGGCTCTCTCTCCAGTTCCAGCCTGTGCTCCTCTGATAATGATTCCTCCTACAGCTCAGAAGACGAGGAACGTTCTACACTGATGCTGCAGAGTTGCCTGTCTTCCCACCAGGGGCTCCTACAACCCACTGAACCTTCCACTTCTTCAAGATCACACCAGCACTCCTTCGTGGCTAAAGCAGTGGCTGTGTCCAACGCAAAAGGAGTTCCTGCTGAGCATGTCTCCAGCAAGTCCCTGAAGAGGAAAGACTGCAGTAGTTCAATGTCTAAAACATCTAATGAATTTGTGAAAAAACCTAGAATGCTCCCGGATGACAACTCGTTTATCCCGAGGCCCAAGATGTCTGCATTCCTTGCAGGACGGCAGATGTGGAGGTGGTCAGGAAACCCTACACAGGTGAGAATATTCTAGCCATGATTCCTCTGCATACCACCGGTGTTGCCCAGTTTGTGTTCCGTGTTGTCAGGTAGGGTAAGAAAGGTCTAAATAAAGAAAGCTTTCCCAAATGATCAACAATCACACAGATGATAGTTACCATCAAGCTTTCCGTTTCTTGCATCACCGTAGTTAAAGACGGTACCCCTGACCATTTCCGGAGCTTATACGACATACTACTCGTATATTTAGACCATTTACAAACCAATGACCTGGTTTGGACATGTGCTCTTTGGTCGATGTCCAACCTGTGATTTATCATTTCAAAAGCAAGTCTGTCACTGTTGGGTCATTCAGATACGACCCGGGGAACCACCTGAGAGAGATGCTTAACACTTAACTCACAGGTTGGTAGTGGGTGCTGTTTTCAGTGGGCACAGCCAACGGCGTAACATCCAAGAACAAGAGCTGCCAACAGCTCGCTGAACACGCTTCTATATAAACAGTAGAATGCGCCTTTACGGTGTGGAATTGACATGCATCTTCTTGAGAGCCTCCTTGTTGGATGCAGATGTGCTTCCACAGCCGAGCAACTGTGAGACATTTATGCTGGCGTCACGTCTGCACTGTCCTGCAAATTGTAATGCATTGCGATAAACTGTATGCACTAAACATGTTATTGGTTTTGGTGATTAGATCATTAACATCCCTATAGCAAATGTGCTTCAGCGTATCCTGCCAGATCTCCATGTTGATCCAATCACCATTCATCACCGCTGTAATCGAAAGAAAAAACATCCCTCGCCCACATCTGACCTTGCATGCTGCTCACATTTAAACTGACCCTTGTGTGATGCATGTCTGTGGGTCATGAGGTCAAGTCATACGGCGAAAATAGACCATGTCCGATGCAAAAAGTGTATTTGGAAATAACCTGCACTCTGAACCTTCACGGTAAAACCAAAGGAGAAACAGGTGACAGGAATTGGCTGAATGTTGATAAAGTGCAGGACACACTAACACGCCCATGCATCAAGACAGATCCCTCCCTGATACAATTTTCAAAGATTGATCAAAGTGTCTGGTTCTCCACAGAGGCGGGGTTTAAAGGGCAAGGCCAGGAAGCTTTTCTACAAGGCCATTGTGCGAGGCAGAGACACGGTGAAAGTAGGGGACTGTGCTGTGTTCCTCTCTGCTGGGCGCCCTAACCTTCCATACATCGGTCGAATCGAGAACTTCTGGGAGTCCTGGACGTCCAGCATGGTGGTCAAAGTCAAATGGTTCTACCACCCCGAGGAGACAAAACTGGGCAAGAGGCATCGAGATGGCAAGGTGAGCCGGGATGCAGGTCATTTGTAGCGGCGGGGAGCATTTCCGTGTTGTTACGTCATGGCGCCACTAACCCTCTCTCTCCTCCGCCCAGCATGCCCTCTACCAGTCCTGTCATGAGGATGAGAATGACGTCCAGACAATCTCTCATAAGTGCCAGGTGGTGAGCAGGGAGGAGTATGAGTGTCTGACTCGCAATCAGAAGCCGAACAGTTCCTCCCCGGACCTCTATTACCTGGCTGGGACGTATGACCCCACCACTGGTCAGTTGGTCACTGCTGAAGGGGTTTCCATCCTATGCTGAGCCCCTGTGAGGACACTACTGAAGGATTCCTCTGGAGGAAGGATCAAAGCCCGATACCTCCAAGACCCCCGAGCCTTGTGAGGCGACATGCGCTCCTGCTTCAAGGATCCATGGACTAGACGTCGGCGCCAGAGCACGGCCGTCGGAGGTTACACACTGGAGACTACTGGTGTCTGATCTTCATGGAAGCGGAGGAGATAGATGTCCATAACTTGTCGATCCTTTCAAGGAGAATATTAGAAGTCTTGGGTCTTCCTGTGCATCATGAGATTTAATAACTGATGTTTCATAGGTTTTCACGATCTAATATCCCACGCGATTGACAGCTTCATAACTGCTTTTTTTTTGTTTTGTTTTGTTTTTTTGGACTCAGTTCCTATCTTACGTCACCAAAAGTGAGGTGCATTGAACTGGACAAAGTGCCATGAGGCTAAATGGTCTCTGAGGACCAATTCTTTAAAAGGTAGCCTTACCTGAAAAAAAAAAAAAAAAGATGAAAAGAGAGTGAGGCTGGGGGCTCTACCTTAAACCTCATCATTCCAGGGAAGTTGAAAACATGTAAAGGATGTAAAGTTGATGTCTGTAAATATTTTGAATTTACCCAAATCAAGCCATACACTTCAGTACCTCTCACCTGTCTTAATTGTTCAGGTGTACATTGTACAGTTGAATTATTGTATTGTTGTCTGTTGTCTATATGTACATAAAAGCTATTTTATATAGGAGTTTATTGTATATATGAGATGTATCTTTCCATGTTTGCAATTGATTTATTTTTATATGGGTATAGAATATGTCTCTCTCTTTTTGTTGTTGTTGTTGTTGTTGTTGGTTTCTTTGTTTTTCCTTTGCTTTGGGAAATCAAGATTGAAGAGTGTTGCACTGCATATGCCCTGCTGAGACAGAGACAGACAGAGCACAGACAAAGACAGAAGGATTTAGTATAGAACAGGACATGACTCACTTTCTGAGAGATATGGGGTCATCTTGTTTCAAAATAGGTCAAGTGGCTTTTTCGTGTATGTGTTCTGTTACTTCGCTTTTTTTTTTTTTTTTTTTTTTTTGGTTATCCTATCATTTTTTTTTTTTTTTTTATTTATGTTCCTCTCAGCTGGTCATCACAAAGGCAGATCCCGCCGGACTGCAATCACGGGTCAAAATTGATTTAAGAATGACGATATACCATTTTGACACTATTTGTGTGTGATGAGTGTTCTGGCATCACAATAATCATGTCCACACAAATCGATTTAGAACAAGACTGGGTCTTCGAATGAAAATGTGTTAGGCGTGCGCTTGCACTCATGAATGCATAGTTATGACCTACAAATACCAAAGTGTCTTTATTTCCTTTATTTAAATTTAACATATGTCAAGCACCTGTACTGAACTTAAATCAGAAATCACTGGTAACTTATTGAATTACTTGTCCTCCACTATGTGCATATATTGGCTTTGCAATGTGACAATGGTTTCTTGCACATGTTGCCTGCAGTTTTGTAAAAAATGAAAAAGAAAAAAAAAAATGCAGCAAAAGCCCACCTGGGAGTGTGACTATGAACGTCAAGGTACTGACAAAGTAAGAGATGGACAGTATGTAGGAATTTGTCTATTTTAGTCTCATCAACCCTCTGTGTCTATTTTGTACAGTACATGCACATACTCAATGCTAACTGTGAAGGACAATCAGATTCACAAAGCAATGGACATAGAGTTGGCTCACTCAATCTGAAAATTACTTAAGTTTATTTAATTTGTGCCAAGTATATTTTGTCTATTTTTGTCTTGTTTGATATGCAATCCCGAGTATTCTGTGTTCACAAAGGTTTATTTTGTTCGCCAACACTTTATTTATTTGTCAATGTTGCTGTTTGTTCATGCCAAGAGCGCTTTATGAGAATGTGACATTGTTTTTCTTGGTGTGATGTCGCATTTGCATTTCTTAAATAAAAACTGGTCTTGTAGAGGCCAACTAGTGAAAAGAAATAAAGCAACACTGGATTCTTCTCATCCACAAACTTCTGTGAATTAATTCTGTTATTTTGGCTCAACTTACTGCACCGACCACTTTCCATTCAACACATTTATGTTGATTAGAGGTTTTCGTAACGGCTCTTTTGTAACTACTATTAAATTGTAAACTATTTTCATCTTTTTTTTTTTAAAGGAAATAAAATCTAGTAGTAAAATGGTCTTTTTTTAAAAAGAAAAAAAAAAAAGAAAAAATGTGAAACATTTTTTTAGATGTTCCCTAATTATGGTGTGTGTGCACTTGTCTGTGATATGAATTTGGTAGAGTAAGTGCTATAAAGTCACCTCTTACTGTAAAATAGACAGGGTGAAACGTTCCTCGATGATGAAACAGTCTGAGTTTTGTAAAGTGACTCAGATGATGCCTTTGAAAGACAGAGCACATTGAAAATTGTCATCCAAATGTGATAAATAGAGACACCAAAGAGATTTGTTTTTTTGTTTTTTTGTTTTCTTTTTCAGAACGGGCCCATGTGAATTGGTAATTATTCAAAAGAAATACAGATTATCCATTTGCACCCAGGTGAGGCTGGTCACACGGCAGCTATTTGTCTATTTATGTCTGTTAACACCCGTCTCGCAAAATCGTGACACCAGGGGAGCGGTTTTTGGCTGATTATTGGTTTAAGCACAAGACTTTCCCTCAGGGTTGGGGAGGGGTTTACAAGTTTGCTTTGTTATGAGTGTCAGCTTTATTATTGTTACGATTATTATTTCGCAATTTCGTTAATTTTACACATTGGGGCGAGGTTTGAAAGAAATATTGTTTGGGTTAAATGAGAATCCTTTCACAACATTAACATTAGACATGATCTCTGCCTGAATTTTTTTTTTTTTTTTCTTCATAAGCGAGCCTCTCTGGCAGAAAGCGTTTTAGGCACACTTCTCCCATGTGTCCTTGCGCAAATAGCATTGATGGCTGCTTGCTAATCTCTGCCATGTGTAAATACCCGCATTGATTATTTCATTCTGGGTGCAAACAGCATTGTTGGCTATAGGCACCTGGGTGCTAACAACATCTGTTTTATATATTAAAAAATAAAAAAAGAAGAAGAAGTAGAATTAAATGGTTAACAATTAGCACAACAAGTTGCAGAACACTCAAGTCAACGGCTGATCAGGAGAGCGAGTGGATAAAGAGTCGTGTGACAAGCTCGCACTCATGGTGCTGCCGTTGCTGCTCGTGGTTATACTGTTTATTCCTGCTCATGTTACATGGCTGATATGTCCCTAAACCATCCCCCCAGCCTCCATCTGATCTAGTTTCTTATTACTAGACATGGTAATCGCTGTTTTCGCCTTGTTGTGCATTATGTATATCACATATCTCATTTATATGTGTGTTGGGCTCTGTTCCTCGTGCCCCTTAGGGAGTTTTGGTGTGATCCCCTTAGAATTTTAGGTTATTCAGTTGGAAAGCACCATCCCGCACAAAGCTGTTTCGCTGCCAAATTGTTTTATTTGTTGCGATAAATCGTTTGATGTAAGTGTGTCTGGCTGAATTAAGTTTATGTGAGCTTTGAGTTCCTTGGTAAATAGACAGATCTGTCACAGCATCAAACAAAGCCTACTGGGTTTAGCTGCCAAGCTCTGTAAATATGATGTTGACTGATTCGGAGATAGATGTGAATTTTCCTGATTCATGGCAAAGTGTGAATTTTGCCCTGTTTTCTTTTTAAACTGAATTGGTTCTTTCATGGTATAACTGTGGAGTAGTAGGAGGGCCAAACGCTACCTAAAACAACCATTTTGTGCGAAGCCTTTGGACAAGTCAGTGTTTTGCTGTTTTGAAGGTTTTGTAAATGTGTAATTTCTTTATTGGAGCTGCATTGTTTTTATATATGCCAAAATTGTGGTAAAATGATCCAAGATTTTTATAGATGATGTATGGCCGAGTACATGACAGCAATGTAAGATTTTATTCAAATTAAATGTTTCTGATTGCAATAAAGAGGTTTATATAAACGTTTTTCAAATCTCGTAAGTGTAGTTGTAAAGAAGGGCGCCCTCTAGTGGAACACAAAGAACACTGCATCACAAAAAACAGGCTGAAAACTGTTTTTTGTTGGGGGTTTTTTTTTTTTTTTTCCATCTTCTATTTTTGGCTCAAAGGCATGCTGTATGAATTTGCAACATGCCAACAGCAACATACAGCCCCTCAATCTCTGGACCAGAAGATATATTCCTCTATCTCACCCAGCCATTTGCATACATGCTCATAAGCTTTGACAAAGCCAATCTATGTAACCTGAATCCGTGAAATAACCACTGGCAAGGGCCTGAAGGAGGCACAATATGGGTCAGTGACCTTTCTCTGTGGGCCCAGAGGGATGTTGTTTTTTCCCCTGCATGGAACACCAGCACCACCACCCATCCCCCCCCAATGTCCAGACAGGGGCTAATGGGTATATCAGTCATCTCCAACAACGGCGGAGTGAACACAAACAGGGCTGTTTACCACCACAACCTTTTGTGTTGACTGTGGGCATGGCCTGAGTCTGAGCCATGGCCCTTGCTGCATCAACAGCATGGGGAGGGGGCGGGGGGCTGCCACTGGGGTAAAGGGTGGAAGGTTGAGGCTATTTTCCTGTTTTCAGAGGGGTTTTCTTCATTAGGCCTTTGTCCTGGATAAAGGTGATTAATCATGGCTTTTCAATGGGACAATTTAGACTGCAGAATTTTTTTTTTTTTTTTTTTTGAAAAACCAACCGAAACGCCGTCTGTGGAAACAGTGAGGATATTAAACCCCAAGTCAAGTTCCTCATTTAGACCACCTGGATTCTGTTACCTCGGCATACCAAACTGCCTGCTTTGCTTTCCAGTGCCCGTCTGGTTCAGCTCGCTCAGCATCCAGACTGTGTTGCGCCGTGTCAACAGGAGGAATACTTTCCTGCCCAAATATCTGCACCTCATAAATGTCTCACCCTCTGCTTGACCCTGTCTGGCCTCTGACTGCAAGAGGGTGGAACAGAGGACAGACGGCCTGGTGTGTGTGCGTGCGCGTGTGTGTGCGCGCGTGTGTGTGTGTGTGTAGCAGTTGGAGTTGAGGTGAGGTCATGGGTCTTAACAAGGTTCTGGCGCTCCCAGCGGGACAAACATATCGGTCAGATGCTGACTGCCCTTTCTTGAAGGGCAATAAAACCCTGATCATTCATTTTTGAGCATATCAATTACAGCCACTGATGAATAAACTCCACCACGCTGCATGAGGCAGCAGCAGAGCAGCTTTCAAGCGCTATACTCTGCAGTGCGAATTAAAAGCGCGGACCAGAGATGCCTTTAGTTGAACTAATGAAGCTGGGAGTAACGTGGTCGAGGTGGAAAAAGACTGGCAGCTGTCACAAAAAAGCAAATATAGCAAAAATATTACATGATGGGAGTGTGATGATTCAGGACATGCTAGGACCGGGAGGACCGAATCAGGAGGCAGGCGGGCGTCCACGTCAGCGTCTCTTTTGCGACAATGTCGGGGTGATATGGACGCAAGGCATAAATATAGCGGGAGTTGTGCGTTTTAAAAATAGACTGTACAAAAGAGCCAGAAATACCATCCGCGTCTCAAAAAGAAAACGAACAAAAAGGTGCCTTTCAACTAAATGCTGTCTGATGGCCGCCTTTAGTTTAAAAGTTGTGAGATTGTACACAAGTGTAGAACTTCTCACTTAATTTATCACCGCAGTCTGGAGTTTTTGCTCTCAATCGCTGGTTTCCAGTCCTCTAAGAGACTGAGTTCCATATGTTGATTTTGTTAATTATGGCCCTCTTGAGAGGAATAGAGGATAAAGCACAGTATGCTTTAGGGGTGTAGCTACCACCTTGTGACTCATAATCTGTTGAGCTGCACTGGGTTAATAGTGAGAGGTGTACCTAATATTTTGGTAATCCCACTCATATGCATAGTGACACAATATTAGGTACACCTCTCAGCAGACCCCAGTGCAGTTCAACGGCGTCACAACTGACATTTCCAGTAACCATCATTAAAACATGCCAGTGCCTCTCTCAAACAGATTCAATCAAAATTCAACGTAAGGTTCAACATTAAATCAATCGAAATTTATCACAGGGCTGTTGCATTGTATTCTGCGGTAAACATGCAGTGGTTTTTAATGTTATGGCTGATTGGCTTATGCCAACACACAGTCAACCAACCACACTGTGTGTTGCTTGCCATGGCCCAGATCCAGCCATGCCACGCGTAATCCACTTCTCTATTGCTCATTATTAGTGGCTTGTAAAGATTCAGTATCGCTATGTTAAAAGAGCTTTTGAGAGAATTACATGAGATTACCGCTGCTCCTCCGGCATGTGCCGCCCAAAAACTCAGATGTAGCATCGCCGCCGTGCTCACCTTGTACTGTATAGTCATTACCTCGCATCCACAAGTCATCCATGCAGCACGTTGTCGTTTGTTGCACTCTGTTCTGTATAATTCATTGACTCTCTGTGAATAAGAAACACTTACTGAGGGGTCCAAAAGAGAGAAATAGGCATTTCTGACAAGTATAAATGGGAGCGTGATGGTCCTAGCTGAGGTAAACTTGGAATGAAAGAAAAATTAAAAGCAACATTGTCTCAAACATGATTCTCTTGACCAAATTCACTTTTTTATCAACTTAAAAACAGAAAAAAAGAGGAGGTATCTGGTACAACTTCACTTTCTTCTGGTGTTCACGCGCGGAGATGGAATGTAGTCTGAAGAGGTTGACGCTCCAGCAATACATGTCGTGCATATCACCAATGAGGATGCCTTAAGCCTTGATCTCATCAACCCAAAGGTCCAAAGTTTTGGTTTTGTCCATAAACTGTTTATCCATCACAACTTTGATGGCTTTCATTGAATACTTTGTCATCTGGGGCCGGATGCCGTTCACAGATGGGTTTGAATGGGCAGGACAAACCTCTCACAGTATCCCATCCGTGCACCTCACCCGTAGGTGGCAGTGGGCTGACAGTCGGCTGCGGTCACCTGCGCGATCTCCCATCCTCAAATCCCAATCATACCCACCCTCAGCACCTGCATGGGTCCGGGTCAGAGCTAGCATAAGCATCGAATGTCCCTCCCGCTGTATAAAAGCGATATCGCACTCCAGCCTCAGTCGTTCCGACAGTCCGCTAATGACACAACAGCGGCAGGGGAAGTTACCGCCTGTCATTAACAGGGTCTTCTGATTCTATTCCATTTATGAGTGCAGGATAGCAGGAACCACTATAGCTCATGAATAATGGAAAAAGGATTCTGCTCCTCTTAGAAGGGAGACGCATGAGACCGCAGATGTTAGCGACGTTAATCAGTCGCATCCAAAAGTCAAGGTATCTCCAAGGTATCGGCTGTGATTTGCGTCCCAATTCTTGAAATAGCTGGTGCCAGAATAAGAGCACGCAGGTCAGCCATTGTGTGGGAACTAGTCGAGCACTCCACAGTACATGACACCTTCCCGTCTAGTGGTTTCTAGTGTATTTTGACGCCGACTAACACCCCGCCCCTGCCCCCACCTAGTTCTCTGGGGTGTTTACCCCCTTTCACGGTAGTAGGGAAGCAGATCCTGCAATCCCATCTCTGTTTACATTGCTCTTCTCCTCTATTTACTCTGTGCTCGAGCGCTCTGGCGCACCGCGCTCCAAACAGCTGTTCCATTATGGAGGAAGCCGGCGTTTCAACCGCACAGCTCTCTCGCTCGCTCTCTCTCTCTCTCTCTGACAGCCCACCATGGTTGCTATCATGATGACTGCCTGCCTTCGCTGGCACGCCTGCCATTGTTGCCATAAAGCTTAGTCGCCACCAGTGCCAGAGTGGCTTCTGGGCAAGGAGTCAGCCAGGGCAACTGTAAGCGACTGTTGTCAAACTGCAAGACAAATTTGCCAAGTTCAGCTCTTGACTTAAGTTTCTCTGTGTTCGGCATGTGGTGACTCACAACGAGCGGCAGCCACGTTTAAATGATCCCGTACAAATATCTTTGCAGGGACACGTGGCTTCTAAAGGATGGCTTTACCAAACATTTAGGCACATTTATTTCAGGTGCCCTCCTCTACTCCTACAATTCATCTCCTAAAGACGCCATTAGTCCACACAGCAAGATGATCTTTTCCACGAAACGCCTCACTCCGTCTGGCTTGCTGTCAAGTAAAAAGAAAGACTTTTTGTCTGACGGACGGTCTTTGGGTCGCGCTCTGCCATGAATCTCCAGTGACTTATTTTTACTTTGCATGTTCTTTTTTTTCCTGTGGGCGTGCGCTGCTGGTGCTGAGTCAGGAGACAGGAAAGCTGGCGGAAAGGCCACCAAGTGTCCCGCGGCTCCCGGTGGACTCTCGCGGGGGCCCCGCGGCCGCAAGGACAGGAGACACTCCATTTATCACAATACAATAGCCACTGCCTGGTGCCGGCGGAACACGGGCCTGTCTGGGTTTTACATACGTTCCGACACGTGAGTCGCGAGCGCCAGCATCGCCCAAGCATGTGTGTGTGTGTGTGTGTCTCCATCTTTTATTTTCTTCCGTCGTTCTGCTTCTCTGCGTGCGAAGCCTGACATGGACGGTCGCCTCACGTTTCAGGTGACTGGCGATAATACGCAAGTTCATCACACAATTTAAAGAACTGGGGCAACAAGAAGAGTAATTCTTGAAAGAAGAGTAATTCTTACCTGCGTGACGTGAATGGCAAATATTGGTAACAGGTGTGCACAGATCCTAAAGAGTAAAATTCGCAGACTTTTCAAGCACTTTCAAGGCAGCCTAACCAAAATTTCCAGACTCTTGAGGCCTCTTTCAGAGTATCGAAATTGTTAATATGAATGCAAAAAGTAAACCTTAATACCTCAAACTTTGTTTAATTTACCTGCTTTTTTCCATCAATGTTGATTAATGCTTTTTGCTGTTGTTATTATTGTTGTTGCTATCATTGTTGTTGTTTTTGTTTCGTGTAACATTTGTCCAATTCAAGTATAAAAAAGACTATCTAATCCGCATAATTAGTCGTGCAAATACTAGATTGAGCTGAACTTCAAACAACTTCATATACTTTATCCTACAACAACAACAAAAAGCATTTTCAACACAGTTTTTGCGTGTTTCATGAGCGCAGGCCTCCAAATCTGCAGACAGCAGTGAGGCGTCACACAGCAGCAAATCAAACCGCAGTAGCGACGACTCCCTCTCACCACATGGACTCGCCGTGGCCGAACTTGTATGTTTTCAATTTGATGCTATCGGCAAAAAGATTTGCTGCAGACAGTTTGTGCTGTGTTTGAGCCCCATAAATACAAATGCAGATCCCACTGCTCTGATAGTGAGTGGCCATCTTTTGAAGGGCAGAGGGCCCCCGCTCGCTGAACAGGATATGCAAATAAAACCGACTTCACTTTTACTCTGATTTCATCCATGTGGTTATCTGTTCTTTATACAATGACATTTTTGTTTTTCTTCCTGAAATTAGATTAAAAAATTGCAACATATTGCCTTGAATACACAATTGCAACATATTGGAATCTTGTGAACTGTAACATCTGAATCATCTGAATGTTGTAACACCAGAAAAGATGCTTACCGAAAACCAGGTTTTATTTTTTTTCTCCATTTTTACAAAAAGTAAAAATTCTGCTGGTTTTTGAAAGTTTTGTCCTTAAACTTAAACATTCATACATGCACACATGCATTGGTATATATTGTATTTTGCCACCATTACTACTACTACTACTACTACTGTCCTTTGTACAGTCTTGTGTTTTATATATACATATGTACATACCTTGCCACTGCTACTTATTGCTTTTATAGCCATTTAGTGAGGTATATATGTATACACATACATATAGATATACATATGAACACACCTGCATACATGTTTACTGTATATATCTTGTATTCTATTGTTGTGGTTGTTAGTGAGCTGCTGCTATGACACAAGAATTTCCCAGTTTAGGATGTATCTATCTATCTATCTATCTATCTATCTATCTATCTATCTATCTATCTATCTATCTATCTATCTATCTATCTATCTATCTATCTATCTATCTATCTATCTATCTATCTATCTATCTATCTATCTATCTATCTATCTATCTATCCAGTTGTGAGTGTGACTACAAGCAGGTGTGATAGGCTGGGAATGGGGAGGGTCCAGGTCTAAAACAGGCCCAAACACTGTCATACATTTACCAAAGACTTCTCAACATGATGATGACACATGCGTACAGCAATTCAAGCTGCCCCCCACACACCGCCCACACACACAAACACACACACACATATGCACGGAGCCTCTTTTCCCTTTTTCCTATCTCGCCAAGCTCCCTCGTCTAGTGGCCTCACCCACTATGAAAACGGATATCAGCATGTATGAAGGCCCAAGTGGTGAGTGAGTGTAATAAAGAGAGAGAGGCGCACAGAGAAGGAGAGGCAGAGCATGAACTCATGCATGCATGCCTGTGTGTGTGAATAAAAGTGCCAGTCATAGCAGGATATAAAAGAATTCGGCCCAGCTGCCAGGCTCCCAGCGCTGGTTGCCAGGGTCCTTAAACGCATCCATGTTCTTCACTGGATGGCTCTTCTCTGCTCTCCTCCTTATTTTTATCTAGCACTTTTAAAAATATACAATCTGCTTAGATATGAGGCAGTCATAAGCTCCATGACTGGCACTTGGACATCTTATCAACATGAGTTGAAGCCCCTGGGCAAGTAAGCCAGGCTTTGATCAGACATTTTGGAGACATCTCTCGTTTTCTTCAAACAAATCCATTGGGGATGGTGTGCTAAATTCGAAACAAACTCAAAGTACTGAGTGTACCCAGAAAACAGAGGCACAGCTATATATATATATATATATATATATATATATATATATATATATATATATATATATACACACACACACTGTATACTGTATATATATTCAGCAAAGAGAT
>CAAKHG010045581.1:0-39771 GCA_901007715.1 Dactylopterus volitans
GATGTCAGTAACTCCGAGGGGCTGTTGCAGGAGTTTGACACGTCCATTCGAGTTACTGCAGCCAGTCTGGGCAGTGTGGAACTGGCAGCTGGTTCTCTGAAGGCTTTAGAGACTGCGATCAACTTTAGACAACTTCAGAGTCGGGGTTAGGCGAGTCGGTGTGCAGCCAATGCACGTTACTCACTCTGGGCGCAAAATGACAATATCACTCAACAGGTCATAGTTGTGTTTTTTTTTTTTTAATACACATTTGTCAGTAGGAATTTGTTCACTTAAAATAGTAAATCCATACAGGAGAGTCCTCAACGAAGGTACACGTGTTTGATCATTGTGAAACACCACTGCTTAATGACATTGTATTTTCCTGTTATTCTTACGGTATCAACATTCGACTGAGCGATGGAGCAAACAGAAGCAGGACCTCCCGTATGGAGCGCTGAATTTGGTGCCATTCTTCTGGATGTGGAGGAGGGAGACTGCATGACTAACATCTTGTGATTGAGTTGTGCTAATGATGGTGGTGAAAACGAGCCAGTTCTGCCTCTGATCTAAGAATATGGCAGTTTTTTTGAGCAGTTTAAACTTCTGATAGTTTCTTTTCTTTGAGTTAATTTCTGCTGTTATTAAATGACTGATAGTAGTAAAACTAAGTGAAAAATAAAGTGATGAATAAACTCTATAACAGTCGTTGAAAATGTGTCTAATATGGCTTTTTAATTTGCATTTACATGATGCAATGATGAATTTTAAATAAAACTACTGTAATTAGATGGTACTGAGGCTATTTTCCATGTTTTTTCTAAACCTATTGTGATAGAATGCAGCATTATCAAGTGTTAGGAGGTATATGTGACATAACTTCTAGATATCTACAATGTCTTTTCATCCGTCATTGTCTCTATGCAAGGACAGTAACATTCATTAAGCATTCGCAATATGTATGTTGTATATTATAGCTTACATGGAGATAGCCGTGTTACAAAATACAGCAAAATCTCCAATACATTCCTTCTTGTGTGATTGCAGTGCTGTATGTGACGTAGAGTGTTAATTAATATGACAACACTCATGGCCAATCGTTAGTACATGCCATAAAACGACATTACACAACCAAGACAAGAGGTTGTACTATAAATACCTTTATTGCAAATAAAAACGCAAATTTTAACAGTGGAAAGACATATTAAAGGATGAAACGTATCATGAATAAATAAAAAAAATAAATTTGGGTAAAGAAATAAAATGTGCAACAGTCTGTAGTTTGGTTGCAGTCGTGTAGAAAGTCATTGTACTGATCTGAGAGGTAAGGTATAAACCGTCTAGCAACCATCATTAATTAAAGTCCCTGTGTGAGACAGTTTATATGAAGCTCTCAATCTCTTCTGAAGTCGACTCATGTTAACGGTCTCTTGGTTTACTTGGGTCACTATGGAAAAGACATAAAGCAAGCCGACAGTGTTGGAATGTAAGTGTGTCCGGTAACAACGTCTCTGCAGGAGTGATGCTCCAGGTATACAACACTGATATCTAAACAATGAACATATAAAATCCTGGGTCCTTCCCTGGATGTCTGGGTGATGTCACAGAAGATAATCTTCATGTGCGGATGGTTCGAGTCCTCCTTCACTGATGCAGCGAGGCTGGTGCTTGAGACACACATAGTGACTGGTCATATTAAAATAAGAAAAATAAATAAATTCAAGTGAGGTATGCATCATATTTAAGGCTATATAGAAACCACAGTGCTGACCTGTACTTCATTGCGCTATTAGAACATGTAATTGGTAACAGTGTTCTGTGATGTAACATTAACTTAATTAAATGAGATAATCCGCTAAATCCTGAATGACCAGCATGTCCAGATGCCCTGAATAACATTATCTTTCCATAATGATCGTGAAACTACTGTTTGTTAACACTGACGACCCAGTTTAGCATGTCGTTGTAAACACTCGCCAAGCTAAGGTAAAGTAAGCTAGATAGGTGGATACATATACCGTAGTTAAATGGTACCTCACACAAAGTAACTTCCGCCATTATGTCATTACACAATTGTTCCCATTGAATAATACTGACATATGTAATATAATACTGACTTATGTAGTTAACTACATAAGGTTATGAAGCTTACCTCAAGTTATGGAAGCTAACTTTGTTAGCAGCGACTTCTTGCAGTAAAAACATAGGTTCTGGTGCAGTTGCAAAAATCCAAGATGGCGGCGTCCATAAACTCTAGGTTTCACATCAGGAGTCCAGTGGATGAAATCATGCTGGATCTGCCCAGTTATTTCACACTCTCTATGCTTTTAACTTTGGAATGGTGCATCTTCTGTCCACACAAGGAAATTGAGCTGCTTAAAGACACCTTAAACTTCAAACTTTGAACACAGACGAGGCCCCGCCAATGATTTAAACGCATGTGCGCCACAGGCCCAACACAGCTGAGAGGAAATGTAGTCACTGACTGTCTCAGCTGGAGTCAAAAGAGGGTTCTGCAAAACCTTGTTCATTCCAGCAGTGGTCTGGTCTACTCAAGCTGTTTCTGGCTGACTCGATCACAAACACACTCACAAATACACACACTGACATGGACGTCTTTGTACAACAGGGTGCAAACCTATAATCTGTGTTTTAGTTTAAGATACTGAATCCCTGATGGCTCCTGGTGGGCAGGTTGGCACCTTGAGTGCTGTCACGGTAGAATAGCGCCATATAAATGCAAGTCCATTTGTTTTAGTGTCCTTCGGCATTAAAAATGACCAAATGTATGGATATATAGAGTATGCACTTATTACACAGGAACAGACCTTTGTTTGGAACTCAACTTTAATTGCCGCACACATTTCTTAATGGAAACTCATACTAAATTTGCAATGGAAAAATGAAAAGTGGTTTGGGATGAAACCCCTAAATAATGCGAGCGCTGGCCGCAAGGGACAGTGATATGGCAAATATGAGGGAATAGTTTTGGTCTGTGGACTGTGAAAGAAAGAGAAACTTTCCCAGGGAAACAGTACTTTTTTTTTTTTTTCCTTTGGTAATCTGTATTCTTGGTTCTCTCAGTGATATCCAGCAGCTTGAGTCTCTAGAACAATGGACACCAGGAACAACAGGGGTGTGAGTTGGGGTGAGACTGAGAGACACAAAGACATACACAAAAATAGAGAGTGAAATAAAAAAGAAATGCTCATGAATAGATGATGACTGCGTGCCCACATTCTGCTTGTCCCCAGGAAAAACGCCCGGGCTCCGTCTCTTCCTGTCCGAACAGGAAAAAACTCAAAGCCATTGAAAGCCGTTGGCTAATAATTCACCGCTCAAGCCGCAATGTTTACACCAGACTTACTAAGCCATAATACGGGATGTTTTCCACATTGAAATGTTATGACGAGCGTGCAGGGTGCCCTTGTTACAAAGAGGTCTCCGAAAGGAGAAACCTCTCCCCTCAAACTTCCTGACAATGCTCTGGCACTGAGAGGTGAGGCGGGAGGACGCAAAGGCAGGCGCTGGCGGCTGGCCAGGCAGTAGCAGGATAGGGGGTGAAGCACAAGGAGGGGGCGTGTTTGTACCACTTGGGCTGAAGCCAATGTTTCTAGGATCTGACTCCTTAGTTCTTCTTTGATAACAAAGCTCGCCATAGTTGCGCATCGCACCTGAGACGGCAGGCCGGCAGCATTTGAAGCCTCGCAAAATTGATTGGGCTTGTGAGCCGGTTGGCTCGATGCTGCCCACAGTGGTTATTTTCAGCCCCTTATACTTTTGAATGGCCTCCTTAGCCTTCATTAGGTTGCTACGGTAACAGACCTGATAGCAAGAGGAAGAGGAGGAGAAGGCAGCCACACGCCGTGCCTTATTGATTTTGGAGGAAAAAAAGAGGGAAGCAGTGAGGAGCAAAGAAGACGACGCACTTCCCCAAGCCAATTTCATAATCGGTCGAGGGGTTGCATCATTTCACCTGGGCTGAAAAATGAAGCAACAGTGAAGAGATCTGAGGCCACTGCACTCATACAACTATGCTCCATGTTAGACGTATTCTATATACGTTACATAACACTGAGAAATATGTGAAGCTTCGGAGTAGGTTGAGGATACCAGTGGATTAAGCAACTACTCAGCTGAGTCACATTTGACAGCTATTATGAGAATCAGCTCTGGTTGCCTGCCTGTGTGGAATCTCTTATTCCTCTCCGCCGTTACTCAGAGGTTATTAAAGATTTGTTCGGCTTGGTCTGTGGTGCTTTAGTAGTCTGTCTGCCTGGCAATGGATCAGTGAACCTGATCAACTGTCTGGATGACTGACCACCGGGTCCCTACGGGGGGAAGCCGAATAGAAGTCTGTCTGTCGCTGCAGTTTTTCTGTCTGTGATCTACTCACATCAACAGCTTTCCCACTGCTTGTGTGACGTCTGCTAAAACTCATGAAATTATCACATGATCGTGCCAAGCTGCATTGTTCTCCATCGACGATGCCAACTGTCATCTGGGTGAGGACCCAAACTGGATTAAATATAAGTCATCACACGGGGCAGAATAAAGAAAGCGGATGAAACAACTTCGGCTCTTTTCATCATTTATAATCTTTTACACAAACAACTGCTACCGATGTTGCCCCATTCACTGAAACCGCATTTTCCATAAAGCTGACGACTGAGGATAGGAAAGAGCCGCCTCCCACTCGACGACACCTGCCGGATACCAATTTATGTTAGTACCGTGAAGTGGGGTGGCTGTTATGTGCCAAAGTTATGGGCCAAAGCCGAGCTCTAACTGATAAATGATGTTTGCAGAGCAACTGTAAGAGCAGCTGGAGAATGTATGGTGATTGCGGAAAGAGGGCAAGGTCTAACACTGTGCGCAATACAAGAGACAGAGCAGAGACACACACGCACAGAGGGAGATAGAGCGGGTGAAATGTAAGAGGCAGGGTGAGGGAAAATGTGACTCGGGCAGAGCCTGAGCCTGGAGATGGTTCTGATTGAAGAACACCCCTGGGGATGCAGCATAGCTCAGCCCGCTTCCTGTGGTCAAAGAAAAATATAGAAACAGGATATGGCATCACGGAAAATAACAAACAGACAGGAGGTTACGTCACGGCGGAGGTCAGGGGTCAGGATAAACCCAAGGAACCGGGATGTGTTTAATATGGTTAAGGGTTTTGCAGATTACAGGCTGGTAAGCAGTTTGAGTGAGTCATTTTCTAGGCCGCACCAAGTGAAGAGCAACGGCTCGGTGAAAATATAACAAACTTTAGAGCTGCGATAGAAATAGTTTTTTTTTTTTTGCTGTTAAGGAAATCCACACGGTGATTGATCAGTGATTCAATCTGTGGCAGTCTGCAAAACTTTCAAGCCGAGGACATGAGATTTCCTGTGAAAATCCTCAGTGGCCACTCAGTCACAGAGTTTACAGAAGCCAGACAAAAAAAAAAGGATCCAGTGGTACAGAAGAAGTGAGCATTAACAGTGATAAGGTCGGGCCGACAAGGAAAAATGAAGCCGAAATAGAACACGTCAAAATCTCGAAACACGAGAAAGAGAGCAAATGTTTGACAGCGGCTTTCGGGCGTTAAAGAACGCCGCAAGACACCAAATGAGAAATCTGAAACGCACGGAGGATTGTTGAACTTGAATTTAGTTGCGGATTAAACATGGTTTTTTTTTTAATGTGGGTGTCAAAGCGCTGATGACAGTGGTGAAGACAATTCGCCCACTCAACTCAAATAGTGTTGCCAGAATCAAAGAAATCTCACCTCTGCGCAGTCACTACGAGGCTGCTAAGTGCCAAGTTTGATGAGCAACTTTTTCCGCTGCATTTTCACGGGAACTTTCTCATTTTTTTATCTTGGAATCAGAACAATCAACAAAATGTGTTGTATGATGGTCAGCGGGGTTGAATCTTCCTCATTCTCGACCACCGTAATGTGACACTGTGGATACTAAAGGAGAGTCACTGAGATCTCTACAGTCTTGGTGGATGAAAATTGCTGGTCTGTATTGATTGCGCTCTCCCTCCCTCGCTCTCGCACACACACACACGCGCACACACACCTCTCTGCCCGCCGTTGAGAGAGATTAAAGAGCAAAGCAACCACCACAAGGCACAAGGTTACCACCTGAGATGATCAAGTGACGCGCTCCGCCATCGTTCAGGGATGTGAGTCGGTGACCTGCTGACCGCACTAACAGGCCAGATGTTTCATACCACAACAATGTATTATTGTATTTTTAACAATCAATCACTAATCATACAGCTGGCCGTGTTAGGCCACGCAAACATCCAACACGGAGTCATGGCTTTAGCAACACAATGGGGCCATAACAGGCTCATATCAATGCTGTTATCAGTCAAACTCACTCTGTGTGAAATATATAAGTTGACGCCCAAGCGGAAATTAGATAGGCGTGGGGAACCCATCGCCGGGTATGGGAGCAATTTATAATGTGTCTTTACAAAAAGGTATTCATAACATGAGAGAAACACTGATCTGCGTGGGTTTACCGTACCTCTGTCTGTTCTGTGAGCTGCCGCCACAAAATAAAAAAACAAAACAAAAAAAAAACATACAGGTTTGCACAAAAAAAAAAAAAAAAAAAGGAGCAACATCCATTTGGGTGTCCTCCCTGCACGATAGCGTCTTCATTCCTGGCAGTGCACTATAAATGCACTTCAGAAAGCAATTTCCGCAGCAGACACTGCATTCAAGTGATCTCCAAGTTAGCAATGGCGCTCTTCCCCTATGCCTCACGCGCCGCGCGGCTAGGCATGCATCCTTACTGGCAAAGATCTAAGCAAGCTCGCAGGAATTCTAAGCAGTTGTGTATCTGAGCTCCATCACCTCATAGCAACCACACTGTCATTTGCAACACCCCCTTTGAGAAATGATGCACATACTGCGTTGTGAATTATTCAGTATCTTCCACAGCGGCTCGGAGCAGCTTCTGTGCTCCCTCAGAGAAGCTGAAAAACAGCCTGTTTCAAAATGGCATTAGCGGTAATTGGACATGATTTTTTTTCATGAATATCAAATCGAAATCTGCGTTGAAATCATTTCATCGTCCACCACGTCGTCCCTCTGCTGACCCGCTAAACACACTATTCATTCCTGTTCATTGCTATCGGTGCTCGGTAGTTTGTAGACAGCACTGCTATTTGCACCCGTGGGCAAATAGCGAGCTTTGGCCGTTGACAGTGACAAGGGCATGGCAGAGACGAACCCCAGGTGTTTGTAGCGAACAATGATTTGAGCACACATGCGCATATTAGATATTAGCTCCTTCTCATCCAAAATGAGCAAACAGTGATGCTTTGTCGAGGCCTTTGGCGTCTGATACCACAAGGAACCCATTTGTGTCCGGATGAGATGCTTTGGGACGCCAATTAACTCCAGTGTAAGCACGTCCATGCCAGTGCGAGGCGCTCAGAGTGACACTTCCGGCCACCATGTGAGTGGCGACCTTGAGAAAAATGTGGACTTTACCCACAAGCAAGAAATTTGTCCTGAAGGGTTTCTGTCAGAAAGTCTCTCTTACACAAGGACAGCTGGAGTGTAATAAAGGCATGATCGCCTTCTAAGCCGTACCAAGCAATTTTCTGGACCAAACCGAGGAGATTTGGAACTTGTAACCGCCACCATTTGCAATTTGCATGGACGCGGCGCTCTCAACGTGCTCTGGACAACGGGCTCCCGTCGCACCGCAGCATGCCTCAATCTATTGTTACGGAATCAGAACACGGAGCACATCTATGCACGTGTTGGGTGTTGTTTTTCTCATTTCTTTCAAACATTAAGAGAATGGTCCTATTGTTCTCCAATTCCCAAAGCACATTGACCACCGCCACTGAAATGCCTCCTTTCCTGAAGTGTAATATCATCCTCTCCATGACAAACAAACAGAAGACGCACATCACACATCACATAAACCGGACTCATGTTGCTGCAGGCAAGTATACCGAGTTTTTGGCCATGCAGCAAAATTAATCAGTGAGCAAAAGCACGATTAAACGATTAAAATGACTGTTCCATTGACAATCCTTTGAGCAATATTTCTGTTGAATGAGTGTCTTGCATTCCAATCACAATCACAACCAGCTCATGACTTCATCTTTATTATTACCGTTACTATCCAATCAAATGATGCAAGAAAACAGTCTCATAGAGCAACAGTAAAACAAATGGATGAAAAAATAAAATCGAGAAAACAGAGCACTTGTGACGTTGTTATACATCATAAATATGTTAATCTTGGCTTTCAGATCTTTTTATCCTGCCAATCCTGGGTGATGAATTTAGAATAGTGATAAAAAGATGAATGAATTAATAATGGTGCCTTGTTTTTGAGAAAAGCAAACAATGACAGAGAGAATCGTGGCCCCCTTTTTCATTTCTTCCATGCCCATAATTTGTCAGTGTGTGAGAATTCC
Source organism: Dactylopterus volitans (assembly GCA_901007715.1). Classification (NCBI taxonomy): domain Eukaryota; kingdom Metazoa; phylum Chordata; class Actinopteri; order Syngnathiformes; family Dactylopteridae; genus Dactylopterus; species Dactylopterus volitans. The sequence continues at coordinate 8,422 of CAAKHG010045581.1, forward strand.
ACTATGTGGATAAAAATAGAACATCTGTTTCCCATAGTTCCCATAAAGCAATGCATGGGAACCTTTGGGCCAAGGTTATCCTTTAAAAATGATCCATGTCAGTGTGTGACACCCTACAAGTGATCACTGAGCTGCAGGCAGTCCCTCAGAGCACTGTGCACCCCCCTTGGAGCAGGTTTCAATCTAATGACCTATGACCCCCTTTATAAAGAATCCTTTCTGAGAGTAACAAAGAGATTGGTTGGCCAGCTGTCCCTCACATCAACCACTGACATGTCTGTCTGCAAGCGCAACACACTCTACTTGTATACCACAGGCATGATGCTTTCAGAGGGGATGGAGAATGAAAGCATTTATGCGCTGCTGCGCTGAGGAACGTGTATTTTATTTATTGTTGTTCCTATTATTTCATGTCTTCTGAATAAGAAACACTGATCTCTGGGCCAGACACATCAAAACATAAATGTTTGAAACGTCGCTGCAGATTACGTAATGCCATTCTTCTGCATGAAGCCGAATGGTCTCCCAAGTTGCAGGCTAAACACTCTGCAGCACAGCAGTTTCTCAAACGTCCGATGCATTTGTTAATGTTTCCATAATAACGTCTATTGTCATGCTCCTTAATGTATTTTGTCCTCCTTCGCGGTCACTAATGCATCCAAGGATGCAGACATCCTGGAGGACATGGCACACTCAATCAACTGCTCTCAGCTACAGAGTTGTTAAAAATGTATAAGAACTTTTGAACACCTAAAGGTATTTCATTTGTCTCGTTTGGACTTTGGAAGATGGTAGGCGAGTCAGCTCAGGTCATTAGATGACTTTACAGCACAGCTGTGCAGAGGAAATCCCTGTCTATTATCCATGATAACACATACCCCCTTCACCCTGAGTTCCAGCTGCTACCTTCAGGGCGCAAAGATCCGCGAACTCGCTTTCAAGTTGTCTGCCAGCGTGATGTTTATCTGTGTGTTTTGTGGTTATGTTTATGAGTATATGTTTCTGGGTGAGAGACAAAGCGGCAAACCAGAGACAGCGTTTCTGCCATAGCTGGACAATAAAGCTTTTTTCAGTCACTGTCTGTAAACACTTATCCTTGGAAGGTTGTGGGTGGTGGGTGGAGGGGGGGTACTGGAGCCTGTCCCAGCTGAAATTGGGCGAGAGACAACGGTCTCTCGCCCAATTTCAGCTGGTCGGCAGCTGGTCGGCGGTTCATCACCGGGCTAACGCAGAGAAACAAACAACACTTAAACACTCAAATTCACACCCATTTAGCGTCATCAGTTAACCTAATTAACCTGCATATCTTAGGAGTGAGGTAAGAAGCCCCGAGTACCCGGTCAGAACCCACGGGAACACGGACAAAACATGCAAACCCATACCGATAATCCTTCAGCCACAAACCCGGAAGCCAGTTGGGCGATTCAGGACCTTCTTGCTGTGAGGCGACGCTGCTAACCACTAACCACTCCACCACCGTGCCGCCACAATAAAGCTTCCTCTGCTCTATTCTAGGAAAATCAGCCACCTCACAAGTTTTTATAGATGGTTATAGATGCACACGTATGCAGCTGAGGGGTTGGCTGACAACAGAATTAATATTTCAGTGATGAAAACGCTGCTGCTTATCTCGAGCAAACTTTACGATGCCACCCAGCTGCCAACACCATCACACACCGTCAGCGTCCACATGGCCTGTAACCACTTTGAAACATAAGCTTGAGATGCAATGTTGAGTGTTGCAGCTTTCAAAAGCATCATTTGACAGATATATATTTATATATATATATAAAAAAAACCCTGTTCAAGAAAAAACAGAAAGTCTCTAACTCGGAGACTAAATTCACTCACCGACTCACTGTATTATTTATTGAACCTTGAAGTAGATGGGCTACAGCGGTCTTCTGCTGCTGCAGCCCATCTGCTTCAAGGTCCAATGTGCTGTGTGTTCTGTGTTGAAATGTTCATCAAAAAGCTATTGCCTTCCTATCAGCTGGAACCAGCCTGGCCAGTCTCCCCTGAACTCTGGCACCAACAAGGCATCTTCTCCCGGGGAACTGCCGCTCACTGGGCATCTTCTCTGTTTGGAACCATCCTCTGTGAGCCCTGGAGATGGTTGCGCGTGAAAATACCAGTAGATCAGCGGTTGCTTAAATACTCGGACAAGCCTGTCTGGCACCGGCAACCGCGCCACGCTCAAAGTCACTTAGATCACCTTTCCCCGCCATTTTGATGCTCGGTTTGAACCTCAGCAGAGCATGTCTACATGCCTGAGTTGCTGCCATGCGACTGGCTGATGAGATATTTGCATGAATGAGCTGCTGAACAAGGTATCTAATGAAGTGGTTGGTGAGTGTACATCAACCACAGACTCCTAAACTCCTTGATGCAGTCTAGTGAGTTTGAAAACTGCTTAAAAACCCATTATATAACACTTGATAAAAAAGGGAGAGGAATCAGACAGGAAAATCTTACCGACCTCCTGAAGTGTCTGTCTCTTATCTGCCGAGCTTCTTTCTTTCTCACTCAAACTCTTTCTTTCCATTTCTCTGTTTCTGTCTCCCTCTGTGCCTCTGGTCATGAATCAACGATTACATAAACTGCCTTCAAGTTAGTTTCCACCAGTGTTACATGAGACCCCCTTAAGTACAAAACAGGATGTTAAAGCACCCTGGTTCGTACAGTTCAGCTCAACTTGAGCATTGTGGAAGTTTTCTCCAGGATTTCTTAAAATGGATGTGGGTATAAACACATCAGTCAAATACCTCTGTGTATGTGTGGGCTCTGTTGCTGCTCTGTTGCAGTGTGCAGCCAAAAACACTAGACGGAAGACGAGTTACCTTTTCCATGAAATGACTAACTGAAATCAACCAGTGCAGAGACCCCGTGCAGCTTTGGATTCCTGGCTGTTTCACACCTGAAGCTGAAACCTGAACATGCACCTCTGCCTGCAGAAACCGCGACCACAAAGACACACACGCCGCGGCATCCACACATGTACACTCGCAAGCACCAAAATGATCTGTGTTTTCTGCTCGCAATAACCGTTGAGTAGATAAAAGTCTAGTAAATAGGCAAGATGCCCTCACTTCTGTCAGCCCCATATTGCTTTGGGTTTCCATTGTGGTTCCAGCATGAACACTGAAGAGTGCAGTGAAATCTCGTGAATAACCGCCATTTTCACATCCGACAGAGGGGTTATGTCTTCACCCGAGTCTATTTTTCAACAGCATTGCATACAAATTTGGGGTTAGAGCCATTAACATTATAGACTGTCTTATTTTTCTGATATCAGCACTGGGTGGACATCTCCTTTTAACCGATTTCACCAAATTAATCTGCCAGGCTGTTTTCCATGAAGCTTGGTGGAGGGATAGCATGGGTGGAGGAATAACCCATTAAAATCTGCACATTTGCTTCAGGCAATGTTACAATGACTTTAGTGGAGGCACAGTATGTTTCCCTATGTTACCCTTTAGTTGAAATTGATTTTTAATTTTTTTTTTTATTTTTTTAGCTCAGACAGAAAATAAGAAGAGCAAGGCAGAGAAACAACATGTGATAGATCTCCAATCCCCTGTAGGGTGCATGTTGTTATGAATAGGACTTTGGATATCATTACTATTCTGTCATGTATTTTTCAGAAACTCACAAACTGAATGATAACCTAAACTGATGAAACTCCGCCAGCTATTTCATCTTGCAGTGAAATAGCTTCTTCATAACGAATCATAACGAGTAGTAAATTCACCCTCACGTACCGAATTTCTATGCACCATAGCCGCATTTTCACCAAGCAGTCCGGTATGGTACGATGTGCCTTTTTTTGGTGTTTCTATTGTCAAAAGTTTGGATGGTACCAAAGAAACCACACCGTCCTGATTTTGGTAAGCTCTCGGTTGGGGTATCTAGCACACTGACCCCGTATCTTAAGGGTGGCGCCAGACACGCCGCAGCCACCGACTGGTCACACAGATCAAGACGCAACTATGGGAATAAATCACAAACGCAAACACGCCGTGTTTAAATATATCAGCGATTTCACCAAAGGAAATTCCGGAAGTTCCAGTGATTTTCGTGATGTCAAAGACCAGAACAGCTGGAGTGGTGTGGACAGAAAGAAGTGGAGGTGGTTTGACATGATGACCATCCGGAACACACCCAGCCAACCAAGTGTGGTATCGTCTGTGGTGGAAACGCAAACTAGGGTTCACTGTTCTAATGCGTAACGTACCGAACCGAACCGAGATGCTTGGTGGAATCTGGGCTATAAATGACCATGTGTTTTATTTCGGTGAAATGTTGAGGTTTTCTGTATGCAGAGTTCTATGTATGCAATAAGGCATTGTGGGTACATTCTGGAGGAATTTCAATAATAAAAAAAATAAATTTAAAATTTAAATGTCATGAGGAAGGGAATGGACTTAAAGCACTTCACTTTAGTGATGCACAGGGCCCCTTTAGCTGTCACTACCATCCTTAATTAAGGCTACAGGAGGTTATCTTCTTCAAAATTACAGAATATGTGGGCATATTTAGCCCTGCCGAGCTGAGCCGTGCCACGCTGCTTTGTGTTCACCTCTATTTTAACTACACTGAGCTCCTCAAAGGCCCACCAATGATGGACTACTTCTGGAGCAGGGCAAAAGTGCGCCCATCACGCCTCCAAGCGGGCTGCGTTGATATCCTGCTGGCCATGGCTGATACTTCTCCTCTCCTCTCAAACGAGCTTATGCTAAAGGACTCAACTCATGTGCAGGAGACATGAGAGAAAGCCTCCGTGTGTGCAGCTCTCAGGACATCAGGAACGTAGAAGTGAATCTCTGTGGTTTGACCTTTAGTTTCACACCTCTTTGTATGTCCGGGTAATCTGCTCGTTTTACAAGATCATGCTCAGCCGTACAGTTTTAAGTTTCTGCCGATGGAAACCCAGCATTTCCCGATTTTGATGCTACATCGTAAGAGTGTTTAAACATGTAGGGTGTCAGAAGACTTTTATTGTGAAGAATTTACAGAAAATGAAGCATTATCCATGAGTTTATAGGCTCTCATTTTAACAGCAAATGCAGCGATTAACTGTATTATGCCAAGTATGTTAATGGAGTTGATGTTTTTTCTTTAAATTAAGACAGTTTTACAGTGTAAATAAAAAGATAAAGTAATAATTAAGTCGAAAGCATTATTTTGTAGACGCTCGCAGTGAAGCAGACACGGCTAGTTGGTCACCTCAGAGACAAAAGCTGGGGGAAAAAAATCTCGACTTCAACCAATGTGTATTCTGTGTAAATAAAAGCCACTGAGCAAAATGAACAAATACCATGGTAACCGTCTCACTCCACTCACCCACCCTAATAATGAAAGTGTGTGACTGTCATAGTATGTGTTGTACGGTTAGGGTGTCATTTTAAAATGTGTAATATGTTAAAAAAAAAAGTAAATTGTTCAATGCATTGGCTACTCCAGCCTTCCTTTAGTCCTCAGCAGTTACGCGAGACTAAAACTAAACTAAAACTTAGCATGACAATCTTCTTTCATCACACAAATAAAAAAAAACAAATTCATTTACTGAAGAATGTGCTCGCTAAATAAACACATCATCTTGTGAAAACAGCAGCAGGAAAACGCTACAACATCACACTCTCGCTGGTCATATAGTCACCTTCTGCCGCCCCAAAGCATTACTGAGCAGACTGATATGGTGCCATATTATGAAACTGGTAACAAGAAAAAAAAAGAACAAAAAAGGAAGAGCTACTTCAAATCTACATTAAACACGGCCACATCCTGCGCACTGTTGCCGATGAAAATGTTGCAGGAACACACGCACGCTCAAAAAGAACTCGCCACTGCTGCAGGATGTCAGATAAAGCTACTGGCTGGATGCTGGAGGTGTGTGTGGTAGTTGTTCTTTCTTTAATAACTGCTGCCAACATGCCCGGTTTAGCAAATTATTATCCTACACAGACACGCACACACACACACAAACAATTTTCAAACGCACACATCTTCAACAGCAATATGCTTGTACACTGATTCGCATTATCCGGAGGCAAAGAAGTCTCTTGTCTCTCAACTGAAGATGACCTCTTCGGTATTTGCGCAGTTCATCTCACAACATGAAGACACTTGTGAATGATGGATGATCAGGCTTGCAGCACATTTAGTCCTGCTTATCATGGAAAATATACACTGGAGGAAGCACTGCATCGTTTGCACGGCGGTATGCATAAACCAAAAATTGCCAAAGTGGGAGCATTTACGATTTGAGATGGGTCACGGGGGAGGAAAAAAAAAAAAAAAAAAAAAAACCTCCACAGCTTACATACCTGCTCTTGAGCCGACTTTACGCTACCGACTGATAAAAAAAAATATCTGCAGTCAGATGAACCATGTATGGTAGCCTGTCATGTAACAAACTTCAGGAGGATAAAACACTAAACATAAATCAACTCTTATCTGGACGGCAAATATCAAATGTACCATAATCTTCTGCTCATTGCTGGGAATTTAATTAGATGGAGCTGGTAGATATCTGCCACTAGGATACTTCAGACACAGTGACATGGACCTGTTACAAGCTCTTGGCTCATCTTCACTTCATTAAACTGAAGGAGGAGGCGCTGCCGTGGAGGGGATGAGAGGGACAGAGGACGTTTCATAGCAGATGTGTTTTAAGAGAAGGTGGGGCGTGGGGGGTGGTCGAGAGTTTTACAGGAGGATCCCGACCAATTGTTATCGACATTTCCCTTTCTTTTCACCCCGAGTTGGGCTAAATGTGGGCTGACACGCTTTTGTTTGAGGCACACAGGGAGGTGGGTTTGTCTGAGTGTGGTGGATGGGAGTGGGTGGAGGGGAGGCTCTCAAGCTAGACACTTGTCCCAAAAAAAAAAACTAAACCCCCTTCCATCCCCTTTTATCTCACCCCACTTTCGATTTTTTTTCCCCTCACAGTAAAACTAAATCTCCAAACTGACCCTGCGACTGCAACAGTTACATATTTCTGCAGTGCATACCTCTCAGTCTTTCCCATCCCCTCTGAGGGGGGGCAGGTGGCAGCTGCTGTGCCTTGCCCCCTCCCTGCCTCCCCGCAGACAGAGGCAGCAGCTCCAGCCCACTGCTGCCTCAAACATTAGCGGCGCTTTGCGAGGAGAAGCCATGTGGAGCTGCCCATCACTCTCAGATGCCCAGCCCGTAACGCTCTCGGCCCCTCTAATGATCGCACTCCTCTGCCTCTTCTATCATGCACTCATTTCCTGCAGGGGGTTTGCAAACAGATCTGGCTGTGTTTGCCGAGATAGAGAGCCACTAGTCTTCAAGATCACAGCCTTGCCAGGGATCTCCCTTGAATTCTCAAACACCACACCACATTCCTGCACTTCTCTGACTGGAGTGTAGCTAGACGATTAAATGCTGACAGATGGACTTTCCCAACATAGACAGGAGCCCAGTAAAGGAATTAAACTTCCCTTCTGCTCAAGTATGCGAATAGTCCAGCAATGCAAACTGAGCTTAAAGCTTTTCTTTATTCACCTCTAACTTGCTGTCCACCCTTCTGGAAGCAACCATGGGCTGCTGAAGCGCACAATACGCACACAAAGAGAAAAAACATGAAGCTTACCTCACTTTGTAGCAATGTACAAGCTGTTCAGCAGTCCATCACCCAGCGCTTTCTCTCTTGACTAAGTTTGTGGCGGCGGCGGCGGCAGAAGAAGCAACAGGCGAGAATAACGAGGGGCACCGGGAGGACACAAAGATGAGAATAAGACAAGAGGGAGGAGGACAGCAGAGGAGGGACGGAGGAGATCGACCGAGCGCGTGAATGAGGCAGATCTAAGTGACTGACAGACTCCAAGAGACTCCTCGTCTGAGCAGGAGGTTGGCTGAGAAAAAAAAAAAAAAACCCACAAGCAAACTCTCTCCTCTGCCTGCCTCCCCAGCTTGACGTCATCACGGTCACATGACCTCGCTCTGGAGTGGAGGGGAAATGAAAGGGGAGGGGAGATAGAGACAGAGAGAGAGAGAGAGAGAGAGGGAGAGACACGCACAGAGAAGCCCTCGTTGCCGTGGTAACAGGCACACTGCACCGCAATGATTTCAATAGGTCAACTGACAAACACACACACGCACTGAATCAGAAACTGATAGAAAGTGGTTAAGGTTTCCTAGATGATACTTTTTTCCTCCCAGTTGTCAGAAATTACTGTAATTAATGGAAAAACAAAACGGAGCGTGCATCAGACAAACTTCTGCTTCGGCTCCTTAAACAGAAATATTTCTCTCTCTACCAATTTTTGCCGTTTTTACATTCTTTAATTTTCTGAGGGACAGTTGCATGCTTGTAGTAGTTGCGGAAAAGATCAAATTTTAGAGGTTTAGATTTAACTGGGTTTTTTAATGCCATATTTAATTAATGGGATCAACACTGATACTAGTATTTATGAGGCAGAGAATGACTTCAGCTAGAAATAGACTTTCCCTCTAAAACTGTCTAAAACACCTTAATAATTAATTCAACTCATCACTTCTAAAATAAGGCTGCAGCTATTGACTATTTTAGTAATCGTGTGTTCTATCAATTATTCCATCGATTAATCGAGTAATCGGATAAGAAATACTTTTGCTTGGTTGAAGAGCAACAGTAAGCAAGGAACTACCTGGTTTTAATTTGAAAAAATCCCATTATTTATTGCAATTTTAGTGCTTAAAGTTAACTGAAATGCACCAATGAATAAAAATTTCAATAAATAAATAAAATTAAAGCAAACCTCTAGTTTAGTGATATCATAACCAGCCCCGACAGCGAGGCAGAGTATACATCTTTTAATCAATTTTGCTGCTCATATTTGGCTGCTACTGATACAAAAAGTAAATAAAAAACAATCAATGTGTTTTTTGCTCTATGAAATGGTGAAACATGTTGATCACTGGTCCCCAAAGCCCAAAAAGACGCCCTCAAACCAACAGTCCACAACCCAAAGATCTTCACTTTACCGTTATAGACCAGAGAAACCAGAAAATATTCATATATAAGAAGCTGGAATCTAAGAATTTGGACTTTTTCTTCTTAAAAAAAAAAGAGACTCAAAACGATTAGTTGATTATCAAAATAGTTGGCGATTAATTCGGTAGTCCATTAGTCATCAATTAATCGATTTACCGTTGCAGCCCCGTAATGAAATATAAACATATATGTAAAGCTGTGTGATGAAGGGATCAATAAACTCCTGGGAAAAACAGAGGGAGGGAATACAGGTGCTATTGTATCAACAGTGTTTTCACCTCCGTTATTTCATAACTACAAGCTGTAGAAGCACATCGCCAAAATCAAATATCAAACGTAACTCCCTGATTATCAGCCACGCAACACAGCCAACATTTCTGGGCCAATCAGACAACTTCTTTATGCCGTCCTCTCAACTCAAACACGCTGCGAGTATTCGCAAGCCTTGGTCTGATTCCGCTCATTTGAAGAGCATCTGCTGGCCAGTTGAATGCAGCAAAGCGGGGGCCCAAGCCAGGGTGGGGTGCTGTGGAAGGGTGGGGAGAGGTCAGCCAAGGGAGCACTACCCCCCCCCCCCCCCCCACCCCCACTTAACAGCTGTGAGTAAGGGGAATGTGTGACTTTGTAAGAGGCACATGGAAGGAGACATGAGATGAAGTGACAGGTAATTCAATAGAGTCCGTATACTGACTACGAGCATGACTGTAAATATCCTGCTTAGGAGTGAGGCAGAGACAACGCTTTAACTCATGAAGATGGACAGCAGGGCCAGCAGAGAGGGCCATGATGGTGCAAGAAGCTGAGGATGACTGGCAGAGGGATGATGCCAGAGTCCAGGGATAAGCAGGCCGGCTGAAGGTGACACATGTTCTACCCAGGTCAGACACAATCCATTTAAAGGTAATGCTATGCCTATGTCGCACATGTCTGATAGTTTCACCCTGCTGTGTGCATGGCCGGTTGCTGTGGAAAATGCGCTGTTGTCTTACTGACAAACAAACAAACCACAAAAAAAAAAAAAAAAAAAAAGGAGTAGCACGTTATCTATACTCCGGACAGTGTCTGTTTTTCGACTCCCAGCCAGGTTGCCTGTGCGTGTGTGCGTTAGGATGTAGGGCGGGTAACAGGCAATGGAGGGAATTCCTCCCCACTGAAGATTCAGGAAGCAACAGCAGGGGCGGAAGAGAAAACTTAACTTCTCTCTCCAAAGCAAACCCTTGGAAAAGGAAACACTCACAATGCTGGAGAGCCACTTTTAAGTAACAGTACTTTCTGCGGCGTGTTACTAAAATCAGCTGAGAGAGTAAGACGCGTCTTAAATCATAACAGCGGTTTCCTCTGATTTAGAATAAATCCAAAAGCACACAATAGTGAGGAATGACAAATGTGTGCTGCCGGCTGTGTGAGAAGAATGGCTACATGTTTGTTTATTTGGAGGCTGTATGCAGACTACTTTTTTTTCTTCTTAAATTTGTCGTTCTGTGTTATCAAAGGTGGCATGCTGCATGTTTTGCAAAAAAAAAAAAGGTGATTCTGAGTTATTTCTTTTATGATGGCATGAGGGGGAAATGGAATACGGGGACACGCCCGTCATGTGCCGCCACCTGCAAATATATCTGCAATCTCAGGTTGTTGGGCTGACACGGGCTGAGCATGGAAATTTCGACAATTAACTCCGCTTCCAGGTTATTATTTTTCTTGGCATTAAGGCAGATCCAGAACACACCGCGTGCGCTGACGTGAAGAGCGCGGCGTTGCATAATTGTGAGTGTCATCTTGCTACAGTAACGTCAGTTGCGACACACGCACACACACACACACACACACACACACACGGGAATCAGCAGAAACCTGGCAAGCGGACGGGGAAGTGAATTTATTTTTCAAAACAGCGTACAGTTATGAATGCAACGCTGCACGGTCTTGAGAGAGAGAGGGAGCGAGTGGACGACCAGACACATAATGCGCCAACGTGCAGCAACGCATGAATTAACATACAATAGGAAAACTAAAGAAGCTGCGCAGTTCAACACCGGCGACTGAGAGAAAAGACCTCTGTAGTCCGAGTCTCTCACACAGAGCAGACGACACACAGCTGTTCTGGTAGCTTTCACAACTCAGTGAAGTGAGTGTGCCAGAATGCTTAAAACAAATCTCCTCCGCGCGTGTTACGTAACGGCGATGCATGAGCCGGGAGAGCTAATGCACCGCACTGAACATGCTAATCCAATGTACTATAATGCTTGCCAAAACAGGCTTAGAAACATCAGAGGTCTATGTAACGGCTTATCATGGTGTCCACTTATTGAAAAGAAGCATTTCAAACTGAAGGAAACTTTACTGGTGAGTAAGCACGAAACTGGAACAGGGTGGACAATCGTGAGATGGTCACATATTGAGACAATTTGTGATTGTAACGCAGCGCTGGAAAACCTTTCCAAGTGATGGCTGCTGGGAAATGGCGACCTTTATTCAAACACTGAGGGATGCCTTGATAGCTGAGTGAGATAATGCTGCAGCTTCACCTCCTCTCCGCTGCTCAGTTCACCACGGTTTCATCGAGCTCTTTCATCCAGGTGGCAAAAGTGAAGTGGGTTGTTGTGCGAGACACATTACCCATGATCCTCCTCTTGGCTCCTACACACTTTATTGGCTAAGCAACCAGTGACCTTGCGGTGGTGCGCGACGTCTTGGAGCGCCATTAGCTTTGTTGCTTTAGCGAGACTGCAATGAGCGCATATTCATTCGTCATTCATAAGACACGACTGGAATATAACTGAAATATGTCCATGTCTGTCTGGTAAAAGACTCAATTCAGGAAAAAAAAAAAACGTTAATACAGAATTAAGTACTTAGTGTGACCTCCCTTTGCACTTAAAATGTCTCACGCTCCTTTTTGGCAGAAAATATGACATTAGCTGCATTAATCTCCTGGTGTATTACGCCGGGTTTCATTTCAAGACAAGTCAAATGTTTCCCACCGATTGTTTAATCTCACAATCAACTAAGCTGTTTTAGGTGGTGATTTGCGGCTCTCTGTTGCAGGCAGGCATCTCTGACGTCGGTGACGGCCTCACAACTATGCAGTTAAGCTGGCCCGCTGTGTTTAACTGTATCGAGCTTGTCGTGCACCAACATTTGCATTTAAGCGTACAGCTAATGGGGCGGCCATGCTGCCGGGGACCAAAAGAAGAGTGAAGTTGTCGACGGCTATGTTTTGAAGGGGCACTGCACGAGCACATTATAATCTGGACAATGCGTTTCCGCTGCCTTTGGTTGTACAAAAATAAAGTCAAAGTGCTCCTGTTTAATGTCGCTGGTCTTTAAAAACTGGTGATCATTTGGACCTCAAGTCTGTACAACAGCGATTACGAGGCTGCACTAAACCCTATTGTAAATTATTGGCTTATTGCAGAACTGCTCGTTTTTTTTTTTAACACTGCAACAGAAAATAAGAGCTACAGAAAGTTAGCAATATTTTGCATCTCCTCTCAGCTTTGTTATATACAATCTTGAGCACAAGTCAGAAAACATAAATACTGTATTTAAAAAAAATATTTTTTCTTTCTTTTGCACACTGTATATTGTCTTGTAAATAATATGATAGAAACATTTTTTCTTCAGATTCTTTAATCTTAAATTTTACCTCTAAATTTACATGCTTATTTATCTTTTATTGTATTTGCTTCTGCCTCTTGTTCTGCTGTGAATTTCCCTTCTGGGGGCTCAATAAACACACATCTTATCTTATATTAAGTCTAAAAATGCCACCACGACTTCACTCATCAGCTTTCAGTCACGACAAGTCACACCTCTGTTTTATGTCATAGAGCTAAACATAAACAAACAAAAAAAAGGAATTAACAAAACCTGACACTTGAGGACACTGATCAGGATGCACTGACTTTACTTCTTCTCTTCTCCAACTGACTAAGCTCTACGCTTGAGAATGGCAGATATCTCACGTTTTCTGGCTGGCTTCTCATTCACTTCAAACCAGTCATCAAAACTAAATATCATATAAATCAAAACTGACAACAAAATGATCCATTTCATATCAATACTGTAGGCTACTTGTCTCTTCCGGGAGCTTTGGCAGTTTAAATTGGTACCAGAGAAATAGTTTCAGTGATCAGGCTGGCTGCTGCTGTCATGCTGATTTGACACATTCTGAATGTCTAGTTGACCAATCAGACTGCTTGGTTTCGAGCGACTTGTTGCCCTATTAACCTAATAACCACTAATAAGGAGTTTCACATCCCTATTTGGTCAGAACAATAACTACAATACAATCTCGCTCAAAACTCCACTCAGGCGAGCTGTCAAACTCGTTGAACCGGATTGTAAAATAAGTTTCAATCGCTACGCACATCGCTGTTTGTACGATGTTGATGCTCCAAACTGCTGTAATGTTTTTTTAATGATACTTGTAAAATATCAAAAAAATGATCTAAACGGGAATAAACAATAAACGCAGTCTCTCGTCTCTCTCTTGGTAGTCATAATAATTATCTCGGTATGCTGTACTCAGCCTTTGTGTCTGTATTTCTTCGTGATATTGTTATTTACAGAATTTATTTACCGAATCCAATTTATAGCTGGGGACGTGGGCTGTGAGGAAACAGGAAATTGGGAGCGGAAAAAAAAAGGTTTGTTATACAATCTGCAAAGTGTCTCAGGAGTTACTCAACAGCATTCCAACCCACTCCATCCTTGGTGATTCAGGAGCTATAAACAGAGGACAGAAGAGAGGACTGATGACCGGTCTGTCCTATCCATTGTTCTTCGTGGCAGGCCCGCAGACCCGATGCAGGGAGAGGATTAACCCAGCCCACCGAGCCCAGTGCCTCAGTCTCTCTCTTATCAGAGAGCTGCAGATTGAGAGTCAGGAGCAAGAAAAAGACAAATCATTGCCTCCTATGGACGAGTCATTGCCGCCTATGTGACTCATGCTGTGGTCCTCTGCTCACTTTTATCAATACACAAACATAAAGGCTCCTCACATACAATGAATATATACATACAATGAAAACCTATAGTGTATCGCCAAAACTACTCCTACTCCTCCACTCAGAGTCATTGTCTCTGCATATTGATGGCCAGAGACAAAGAAAAATTCATGCTGTAACTGCCCAACAGCACCCATGACCTTTTTTTTTTTTATTCCTTTTAATGGCGCCTTCTGGTGTGAATGGTATCATACTGAGATGTCCCTTGGATAGCATGTAAGCTGTGGATAATAATTTGAGCCTAATAAGTCCACTGAGTTTGAGAAACCACATACGAAACAGTGAGTCCATAGTGTTTTCTCTATGAAGAAGCTACATTTTACTTAAACTCTTCGATACATGATTTTACTTTGGAATGTGTATGTTTTGTTAATTCACCAAGAGATATACAGACACTGAGATAGGATAAGAGTATGGTGTCTGACCTAATTCATTTAAGCAATGTTACGACTCAGTGATATTCTGATTGCTTGACAAAATAAATCAAGTTAAAAATGCATCACAACACGGGGTTTATACCAGGAAATGGATATATAATCTAATTGATCATTTAGTAATTCTCTTTGGCAGTTGGCAACTAAATGTAAATTATATGTTCTGAAAATATCCTGCAATTGGACACATTTCTTACTAATTTCTTACTTACTGGAAAGCCAACATTACCTCCTTAGCTTTCATGCTGAAAGTGAAGTGAAGTGGGAATAATCAATGCCAGTGAGTGCATTAAAAGCCTTTATGTCACGAGGAGCCGAAGAACGATGTGATGCCATGTGCACGCCGCTTCCTTTTCTACTTTTTTTCTTTCTGTCCCTCTTCACCTCATCTGCTGCATTTCAAGTTTTATTCTCCAAATGTGATGTGCTTTCCCTCCATCATTTGTTTGCCAAGTTGCAAACTCCTGATATTGAAGCTCAGACAGTTGTGCTTATTAATGTTACTATGGTTACAGGCTGAAGGCAGATTAATTTGCAGTGATTAAACGTGGGCTGAACAAGGTGTGCATTACTGGGTTTTTACCAACCTCAGAAAAGAGTCGCCACCCAGACTATGATGTACTGTAAATAAGAATATTGATACCAGCCTCAGGTGTTATTATTACCACAAGGTTGCCAGGCAACCAGTGGAGACTTACTTATTTACTCACTTATTTGATTTCAAAACAAAACAGAACAGAGAGGATACAACATTGATGGGAGCTGTAACTCCAGATTTTGACTACTTGCATAGCCGTTATTGAACTTCAGGGGTGCAGAGATATATTTAGTAAACTAAATCATAAAATTAATTGAAATTCACATATGGAAGCAGTGACTGGAAAATCAAAATTATAATATAACACTACATGTGTTGTAATTTTGCAGTTATTCGTGAAACCAGCACTTAATGCATATTCAACTGGACTTTGTCTACTCCAAACTTAGAAGTGTTGGATTTGTATACTATGTTTTAACCCTTTAGAAGTATGGGACACATGGGTTCATCCAGGGTTACAGCACCACTCTAAAAATGGCATGCTAGTCGTAACGTTCTTCGGTAATTCTTTCTACCACAGCATTGAATTACAACTTAAAATAACACCAGCTTTAACAGCTAAGAGGGAAAGGCTGTCAGAGAGGATGAGGTAATCCCTTTAAACATAATCTTTGTTACATCAAGCTTGATCTCAGCGTCAGACGTATAGGCAACAGGGGAAGGGATTGTGCTATCTTTATCAAATCATCTTAAATAAAGACAAACCAACGATAATTTAGTGTAGGTAGTAAATTAATAAACAGCCGTCACACTTGCCCTTTCTGTCACACACACACTTAACCTCTTACATTAGAATGCTTTACTGTCACTGCACAGCTGCACAACAAAATTTAGTTCTTCCCCAGTGGAAAGAATTTAAAAAATACATTTTTAATCCTGAACGATGATATTTAGTATGTAAAACTCATGTTGCATTCTTTGAGGAGTTCTTATTTTGCAGCAGCAACAAGATGTTTGTGCAGCTTAAGCAGCAAAGTAATGGAATTCCTAACAGGTTTTAGCTTCATATTTAGCATCCAAATATGAAGAGGGGCCATGATGTTCTACCCAAACTGTAAGCAAGGAGGTAAATAATCACATTTTAAATTCTTTTTAGGAGATGTGGCTAATTAAAACCTTTGCAGCTGTGAATCAAAAGCTGACGCATAACGGGTCAGTAGGAATTTCATATTACATTCACAACTAAAACCTGCCATCTTCTTATCGCGAGGAAAAAATAGGAAATTAGATTGCCTGTTAAGGAATCTCTTACTGCAGGGAGCTGGATGTCATTTCCGTGAGGTCCAGAAGTTCCTCATACACTAAGTGACCGGAGGTGCGAGTGTGTCAGGAAGGGCTGCGGTCTGCCCTTTTCGAGTGTCGTGGGCCTCTTAACTGGACAAGCTGCAGCTGTCCCTTGGACGGCGAGGCCCTCAGTCCTCGCCGGCCCCATGTATGTACGTATCAAAGAGCAGAGGATGTTCATGCCATTTATCTCTTTAATATTGGCCACACATAAAAAAAAAAATGCATGCATATACACATCCGTGGTTTATGAGCTGCAGCGTGTGTGGGTGTGTGGGTGTGTGTGTGTGTGTGTGTAAGTGTATGCGTGCGTGTGTGTTTGAAGGGATCTGGGGGCCTGGGAACTGTGTGGAAATCAAATTGGGCTTCCTCTGGCACATCATAGGAGTCATGGGAAATGACACTGACCAAAAACAACAGGGCTCACGCACGCTGCAGCTTGACCATCCGACATTTCACCATCAAGCCTGGACGTCATAGCCCACCTTCTACCAGAGAGTTAAGGGGGGGGAGTAGAATTTCCAAACCTGAGTTAAGGGTTAAGTAGAAAAATAAGTGTGCCATGATGCTCTCACAAACATGAGCAGTAGGTCTTAAAATTGCCCAGATCATTGTGGCATCCATCAGAAAAATACAGTGAGGTTATATGTGCATCTTCCATGTCTTTATGCAGATTAATTTCGGCGCTATCCACGTTGTAAGCAAGCTGAATGGCGGCTGAAAACACGAGTGTAAGTATTTTTAGTGCAAACCTTAAGCGTCTTCTCCGAGGCTCACAGGGAAATCCTCTGAGACTCTGACTGCACGCCTTGTCGGATCTGAAGAAACAAAAAAAATCCAAACGGTTAAACAGAGTTGTCAAAAGAAAGTTCGCCTACTGAGGAGAAAATACTTAACTTTTGATAGTGAATAGCCTGATTAAGTAGGAATAACTGGAGCTACACATGATCTTTGAGTTTTCTGTATTATGAAATGAGTAAAGGAGACAGTTGGCGAAAAACTAATTTTTGGCCATAACAAACGCCTCTAGCTCAACTCCATCCCAGTGCTATCAAACCTTGTAGGCAGGCCGTGTTTTTATGAGGTATATACTGTACATTGTAATGTATAACTCTGCGCTCCTGCAATTATATGTTCACAGATTTGGTCTGGATAGCATGATTTACCATGCTAAGCCACATCAGTTATTTATTTATTTATTTATTGGTATTTGTATTTCCTTAAAGCCTAAATCAATCAAATATTTTGTGCCTGTCATTTAGTAAATAAGAAAGAAATCATAAAGGTTGGAGCACTGCAGATAGTCAGATTCCTTGTACAAAGTAGGAAATTTGAAACTGTGATAAATGATGCTGTAAATTTTGATGTCAGGTTGACCTTTGACCTCAATATCAATATAATCCTTTCACCCTCTTAGTGTGAAATTTTGAAACAATCATCATATGACTTCTTGAGTTATGGGCAGAAAAAGTGGTTTGTTCCTGTGTCTGTGATCTGCTGGTCAACAAAATGGAATCACTTCATTGAACCTCAGTGGACGTTCATGCAAAGTCTCCACACCAACATGCAGCACGTGCATGTGGACGGAAGGATGGCCCGAAAAAAAAGTGACGCCTGCATCCAGACCTGTCCTGAGCTCAGAGGCTCAAGATACGTTTTTGTCCAGAGTGGAAGAAAAGAATGAAAGCTACGGCAGTTTGATAAATGTCGTCAAAGAGCAAAATTATAAAACAAATGACACACTCAAAACTATGGCTAAACTTATGTCTATGATATGAAATGAGAAGTGAATGGAGACTGGAAATGGTTAATCTGGTGTAAACAGCGGAGCATCTCAGTTCATTATTGTCCTTTTCATCAGACAGATGAGTCACTTCATAATTACCCTTCAGTTCATGATATACCTTCTAAATACCAGGCTCTGTGACCTGCTCTTTTGTGAGCATGAGGTGGGTTTCGCCACCGTGACGGGACCTGATGTTTGCGTCGATCACGGCTACCTTTCCTGTCGCGGCAGCTGGCGACCCGAGCGACCCTCGAAGTTCCTGCCCCCTCGCTTCGCTGCAGTCTCTGAAATAACACGACCCCTCGTCGTACGTGGCGCCATAACCACAAACTCTGCAGTCAAATTGACAGCTCGCGCGCACGTGTGTGTGTTTAAGTAAAGCAGGGGTCATCGGAAAATGACAGGCAGAAAGATTCACACGGGTGATGCATGTTTTTTTTTTTTTTTGTTTAAGTCTGCATAAGAATAAAATAACATTTTGAAACTGTTTTGATACGCAGCCTTGCAGGTAAAAGCAGAGGCTCCATGCAGAAATATGTGTAGACGTAATTGCGGGATTAAACTGCAGTTGGACTACTGCAGAACAACCCGTCTTTAAAACAGAAATTAATAAGATTGGAAAGTCAGCGTTACATCCTTTCTTGACAGCCATACATGTACGCCCCTGCGACTACTAGTACTTCTCCCTGAGTAGCTGTCAATCACACCCATAATACCGGCTTTGTTTACCTTGGCAAGCAGCTTGATTCCGTGCGGATATGGAGTTGGCAATATTCTAAAAAGGCTCCCGATACATTTGTGCCTCAGCCACTGTGGCCAGGACCAATCTTATGGGCGTGGTTTAGACAGCTCATCCTAAAAATGGTAAACATAGACGCAGCGACAATAGCATTTATACTGTATCAGAGCTGGAGAGCTTCCTTCATTAACAGAAGAGCAAATGGCACCACTGAAAGCTTTTCTCTTCGTCTAATCACCTAGCAAGTATTTCTGAGAGTTCCTGCCCTTTTCCAAACAGTTTTCAAGGCCAGTGTCGGGTCAGGAACTACCCACCTCTATACAGTACTCAGCCCATGACTTGAACAGTGTTGACTTGCTTGATATGAACATGTTGAGCTAGGCCTTCTATTTATTCAGTGCAAAAATGTCGCTGACATCATTTCCAGATTTCCCAAATGTGACACAGTAATTTCAAAGAGTGTGCCAATGGGAGACAGAGCTGCCACTATAATCACTGCTGCCATTAATGGCACTAATAATAATCATTGCAGTGCAGAGGTGCCGCCACACACTCCACCACATGATTCCCAATGTAACACTGAACGGATGTATCATGTGATCAAGTCAAATCGTGCTGTTATGTTCCCAATCGTTGAGTCCCTTTTTAAAAACTGCAGATGAGTCCTGAAATGAAAGTCAAATGTGCGTTTCACTGATCACAAACCAAACTGGTCCAGACCCGATGATGGAACAAAGGTGATGAATTAAGGCACCATCAAAATATAATAACAACTCTGCGGGATGATCGACATCTGTCACAAAATTTCAAGACGATCCATCCAATGCCTGTTGAAACACTACTGAAAACAAACTGAAAATCAAAGTTAGAGTTTACCACTCGCTGGAAACTGTGGATAAGTGTACAAAATTCCAATACTTCTAATACACGTTTGACATTTTAGGACCTGTGGGTGGGCCTGGGTCCCTGAAGGTTAGGCAACAAAAAGATGTCAAGAATGACTAAACTGACTCCGTCTGCACTGGTATTTCACTTAATTGCAGCTGATGACGCCGTCTATGTTCAGGTTAGAAAGTGAAAGTAAAATTGAGACCACATCAAGCTGCCGTCTGCTCGGCTTCCACTCGACAGTGAGAAAGTAGCTCCAGGTGGCTCACTGTGGCCAAACTGACTGACATCCAGTGTGCCCCTGATCTCAAATTGACGTCCGCGACATCCAACTGTGGACAACTTCTCCGAGTCACCGGCGGAAACCCGGTCCCTCAACTCGTCACATTACAGACGACGGCGGACCAATGAACTCCGGTCATCTGCGCCGCGTGTTTGCGTCATCAGATCGTGATGCTGGACTTTGACGGACTTGTAAGGCGAGGTGGTGTCTGGATTGTCGTCATTAGTATAGGTTTCAAGGCAGTCTTCTCATGACACACTGGGCCATTCATAAATATTTCACAGCTATGAGTCATTCTCATAAATTGGTTACATTCAGAGGTTGAACTGGTGGAGGGCTGTCCAGAGCGCAGCCGCATCCTTCAACAATTTATATTTTTCCTGTTTTTTGGTGAGTCAAACAATGACTAAAATGACTGTACAAACAGCTCACGTCTTTTTCTATGTTTATGTTAATATATGATGGCAGGTTTGTGTGTTTGTGTTGGTGAACGCTGACGAGTCACTGAATTCAAATATTCTTTGGGTAATGATTTTTTTTTTTACCTAATTGTATTAGCAGACTGTTCCGTTTTAATTCTTTTTCCAGGCATCATTGTCAAATAATGTGTGTGGTCACACGACAGCAGTTTCACTCTGGCTTCATCTGATTAAATATGGTAAGCTGGAACGTCGACTGATGGCTGACAAACGGACTTTCCCCACTGAGACAGAGGAAAAAGAAACCGATAAATCTGAGCTATGGAAGACGGGGGATTTGTGGGAGAAAAGGTGAACGAGATAAAGAGAGAAGGTGATGGACATGACACAGAAGAGCAGCAGGCGCTGAACACAATGACATCTGGAAATGAAATGAAGAACACGTTTCTGATTTTACTGGATTTTTTTTTTTTTTATCATACTAGCAGGAGACAAAAGGGCAGTGGGGGTCAAATCAAGAGACAGTTGAAATAGAGAAGTGAGAACAAAGAGCTCAAGAAGGACAGAAGCACCAGTGCATCATTAACACGTTCATAAAGCCGACTGTATGTGACCAGCCTCGGCGCGGCCGGTCCAACTGCCCGTCCAGTTTTAATTGCCCCTTAACTAACCACACATGGCAACTGCACCTCACAATACATGCGCACACACACACCCCCTCTCACACATTTAAGTCAACACAACATCATACACAATGGCAGGCTGGGGAGGGGAGTTACAGTGTGAGGGGGGGTTCCCCCCCTTTTAAACGCCATCGTTTCTCTTCCTCATGTGGGGTGGGGATCTGTGGCGTGGGATGTCACGGGTGGCACGTTGCGGGTCTGGGGCAGCCCTCATGGGTGTGGCTGTTGGGGGCAATTGTGGCCTCTCCAGTATTTGGCAGACCCACTGCTGGGGGTGTCGGTGTGGGTCTTTGGTATGAAGGAATAAGAGGCTCTGATCTTGTTGGTTGGTTGGTTGGGCTCTGACCGGACTGGGCCTGGTCAGAGCCCTACCCCTTGGTTTTGGGAGCTCCTTCCACAGCCCCCTATGTTGGACCTCGTCCCGCCCTCTCAGAGAGGCTGACGTTGGAGGCTCTGGCAGCCCAGTGGCAGCCCAATTGCCTGGGATATGGCTGGGTGTCAGGGTGCAGGGTTTTGCTGCACTCGGGGGAGTAGAACCCTGTCTGGGTCGGGAGCCTGTCTTTTCCTGTTCCACTGTTGGTCGCAGGGAACGGGAAAGGAGGTGAGGGGTCCCTCCGTGGCCCTCTGCTGGTTCTCCCTAAGTGTAGTGGTTGTCCCTGGGGCACGTACCTGGGTGCTCTGGATGCTTGGGCCCTTGCCTGACTGCCACGTTGGGTTTTTATGACACAGTTTTGACCTCCTAGTTTAACTCTAAATCTTGACAATCTTTCAAAACTGATTCACATCACTCACACATGCACGCACGCACGTACGCAAGACTGGAATATAATGATTTTAATGCTGTCATTCCACATAGGTTGCTCCTTTTTGTGACTGCTGATGCTGTTGTTGTTGTTGCTTCTGCTGTGCCCCCGCCCTTCTACCAACACCCACTGTCCTGCCGGGTCCCCTCATTTAAACCTGATAATAAACAAAACGCAGATTACACCACAGCAGAGCAAATCTGCCGGGCACCGTCAGACATCACAACCTCTCATTCTGCATTCCTCAAATGGTAGACAGGTCGAGGTAAAAAAAAAAAAAAAAAGTTAATATTTTCATTGTAATCTCATTGTAACTGCAATTGGAACAGACACTTGTTTTATGAAACAAGGCCATTGCTGAAAGCAGTCTGTAATGACTATCAAATCCATTCAGCACTGTGTGTCTCATGAAACAATTCTATTGTCTAACATGTGACCCTTTGCTTAACTTATCTATTAAATCTATGTAAACTATTGCCCACCCCTGATCCCCGGAGAGGCATTCCAGCCTGGAGTGGAAGATCAACTTAACAGCCAACCAACCAACCAACCAACCAACCAACCAACCAACCAACCAACCAACATTGCCACAAGAGGGGCAATACCAGTTGCACGGCTAAAAATAATAAGCTGTTGTCGTTGCCAGGGAGCCAATAAGTTGGTGTGTGTGGGTAGACGTGTGTAATCATACCCAGTGAATACGTCACAACAAAGGTTTATTTTTGACCAGCATAGCGTAGAATTAGTACTTCATTTTTTTTTTAGGAAGATTCCTGTGAAAGGATCCCTCTAATAGGTTGTAACTCCAAACAAAAAGTGTTACTGTGGTACCCAGAATAGTTTTCGGTTGGCAAGATTAAGATGCACACATTTTAGTATGTGACAGATTGGTAATTATGTTGGAGCTACTCAATAAATATGCGGCCGATATGGGAGCAAACATTTCTCTTGTCTCTTCAATGACAACATGGTGCTGAGCGCTAAAATCATCTTCAGCAGCTTCATTAAAAAACAGTTTGCAACATCCAGCACAGAAGAAGAAGAAGAAAAAGGAGAAAATGCAACAAAACGCAGGAAGAAGATTAACTTTGATGAGTTAAGATGACACACAGGAGCTAGAAGACCCGCTCCCGGCCTGCTTCTTTTAAATGAGCTGTGTGGGAACATTTCGTGTTCCCTGTGGACTAAAACAGTGAGGGACACGCGAGTGGTGGTTTGGACAATGATGCCTGGTATATAACGAGGATGCGTCTGCGGTGTCTGGAAGTTGTGTAATGCGTCACCGGGAAGATGTCGGACATGCTGATGCATATTAGACGGCATCACCCCGGTATGCCAAATGCTGGAGCTCGGCAAAAGAAAACAGGAAAACAGAGTACCAGCACTTACCCCTGCTGTTTCGTAGAAGCCTGGATATGTGAAAGCAAGCAGGGCCAGAGACATAACCATGCTATTTCCATATTTCCTACTTCCTATTCCCTCGCTTCAAGTATTCATTGAAAATGCTGTTACAATGTTCCATCCTGTGCATATAAGCCAGTCCCTTCCCCGCCATTCACATGCAAACACGAGCCACGACTGAGTTATGTTATGACGGAGTATATTAAGCTTTGAATGATTAAATATATGCGACTCTATGTGGAATCAAAAGAACCCATACTAATGCACAAGTTTTATTTTTAATCATCTATTTTTTTTTTTTAAATATTTTTATACCATAAAAGATCCGAATTGTGGCTAATTGCTGTTAAAAAAAAAAAAGAGTTCTGTGTAATTTTTTTTTTGGGTGTCTACTGTTTAACACACATACAGACTGTACCATCCATCTCAGCCATTTCTAATCAACACCATGTGGAACAAAGTGTTAATTACACGACTGTCTGTTCAAAATAAATGAAAAGAAAACTACGCATTGTTTTCTTGTGTTGTACAGAGGCGTATTGAACCATCACCCCAAAAACGTGTCAAATCACGATTTTGGTGTACCGTTGCACTCATAAACAAAATACTTCCCACTAAAAAATTTCCTTCAAATCGCAGCACTGCGTTTCCCCTGGTTCACTGAAGGCTGTTCGAATGTGAGCGACAGGTTCATGCTCCAATTCTCACTAGGCACATCTTTTACACACACACACACACACACACATGCACACACGCACACACAGTGTACACACTGTATATAAGGTTCTCCAGGGCTCAGGTGTTTGTTTGTTTTTACACATCATTTATGAATGCAACTTCTGGCTCAATAAATATATCACCCCATAACTTTGATGACGCACCAGTGACTGGGAGGACAGAAACAAAACTAAGCAATCAGAGCTTGTCTACAAATCCATGATGAAGTCCAGCGTTGTTTTCTGGCAAGAGATTATATGTAATGCCATTACATCACCACGAAGCCATTTTAGCAGCCAGATGACGAGTTCGATTTTTCTTATAACCAGACAAAAGCCACAGGCGCTGAATTAATTCAGGAGTACAATTTCTGAACTAGTAAGGAAAGAGAGGAATAGAAAAAATGAATGTGAATAATATGTTAAAATGATCTTTCAGGCGCTGCTGCAGCGTTTCATCTCACCAGCATCTATTACAGTTTATTCTCTGTAAAGATGGTGTTGTTTTTCACATTTCAAAAAAATCTGTGAGGAAGCAAGTGGGCTCCCCTGTGGAGATGCAGGATTTCAATCTCTGGTTGGAAGAGAAAAATATAAAAGCAATAAATGTAGCGAAGTACAGAAGAGCAGAGATTTTAAGGGCTCGGGGTTCTCTTTGCACAATATGCGACAACGGGGAGACCTACGCCTTTTCACTGATGCCATGGCAACATGTTCCAGAAATCAGGTGTAAAAACTAGAATATTTAACTCCAGAGAGAGAGAGAGCAAGGTTCAACCTAATTAGTGTGTCAGTTTGTGTGTGTATTCATGCAAAACATCAAACACTGGCAGCAGTATCAAATGAGCAGGAGGACTCATTCAGGGGATTAATAGCAGCGCAGAGCCTGGGGCTCTATTTCTGTTATATTTTTTCGAGGATAAAGCATCCTCATTAATGACCACACTGATGCTTGCAGCCTCAGAGTCATCAAGAGCTTCAACGCGCATTCGTCAACGACCTGTTACAGTTGATTCTGTGCTCCTATGACCGTTTTTTTTTTTTTTTTTCTGTACCACTCTGGATTAAATGGAAAACCACACTCCCATCAAAGCCTCGGCTCACGGTTGCTCCATCTGCGGTGAAGTGAAGGAATCCCTAACATATGGAAAGTCGGCACATCGGGAGATATACTGTGCTTTATGAGAACAGTTTATTTTTTTCCCCCAATCACAAAATGAGGCAAATCATTGCTGCTAATTAATGCAGTCCACAGCTCTCTCAGTCGGGAGGGCTGGATACCAAACAGGTCAGAGCCTTGGACAGATATTTCACACTATTACGTGAGGGAGTCCAATCACCTATTTGGCCTCCAAAGTACGCCGTGATTATTTACTAATAACAGCGACATATGAGCATCTTGGTAGCAGACTTTCCCTTTGAACGATATTTCTCGGCATTCACTGGATCTGAAGGCGTTTCTTGATGTAACGCGCTTGCGTTAACAGTTGCAAATGGACGTATTACGAGATTTTGGGCAGGATGGCTGATTTTATCCGAAGGGGGCAAAGCAAAACCTCGGCGACGGATTTGCACTGAAATGGTATCCGATATTAGGAAACAACATGACAACACTAATGCACACGGAGAAAAACAGAAAGACGCAACAATGTCTTGCTAATCTCCTCGGACATCAGCCCAGGCAGTGTGGGTGTCTGGACGAGACACGCTTGCTTGCTCATTGGCTCATCTGTTCAATAAAACTGGGCTGCGGCAGCAATGTGTTGTCTTCCTACTGTATTCGCAGTGGTATACTCCCACATATAACCCCCTCCTCTTATTCACTCTTCCTCTCGCGCTCCCCTACTTGCGGCAGACCGGCTGTCACGGTTTCCAGCCCACTCATTACTGCTCCTCTAGCATGTAACTGTTGCTCCAAGAAGCTTCATCCTACCTCCCCTCCACTGCACTCTGGGTGGCAAACCGAAGCATTACATAAAAGAGAGTGGGCCTAGCTCGCGTTGTGCTTAGAAGGTTCACCTGCGCTGTGGATGCAAGCGCGTCAATCATGCACCTCGATTCGGGGCTGCTGATGCTGATCGCTGCTGTCTGCCGCTTGTTTTGGCCACCTTAAGGCTCCGCGGTGCGATCGCTGGCACCTGGATTTGTTAGGCCACGGCGGCCGAGTCTGTTCACAAACCTTTTCCGACACTTGCTATAAACATCGGTGTTCAAAACATCCATTTTCTATCGGCAGATGCCGAATCATTCTGATCAGGGTCAAAAGACCGCTTGAATAAAAGGAACCTTACAAAAAATAGTCGGTGAGTAATTTGTGATGTAAAAAGTTTAAGGAATCACAAAAAAGATAATCATGGTGTTAGATTGTACGGCAACATACAAAACAAAGTAAAGCCTATAGCTTGTTGCATCTGGCTGAGTTTCATAAGTCCTTTGTGCCATAAGTCCATGGCACATGGAATATCTCCAGGGGCATTACTGAAGAAGCACCCAACTCTGTGACACCAGTCCCACAGAGAGCTATTATGAGCGGATTATTTTGTCATCCCTCTACACAATGGATTAATCCAATTGTGACAAAATAAAAACAAGATTACTGAAAATGTTTCAATCATAGCACACTTATTTTTAGTCCCGGAGACTCCCTTTGAAGTCACTCGTAGACTCAGGTCTTAGCACAAGGCTGACAGTGACACTCTATCCACACACGCGGCATTCTGACCGGGTGGGAAAAGCCCTGCGCTAATTCAGGGTCTGTCCACGGACTCCCGACCAGCCAGGGTGCGAAGCCAAGGCCTGCCCGTGAAGCTTAGCAGCTCCTTTCAGGTATCCCAACTCCCCAACACACCCAACTGCCACATTAATGCTACCACCTCTGACAGCGCCTGCCTGAGGTGCAACGGCTGTAGCTGGTGAGGTAATGGAATGCGGTGACATACTACAAACTGTGTAATGTTAAGCTCTTCACATTGAAATGCATACCTGTCAGCAATATATACTTTTTTTTCTTTTTCTTCCAACAATTTGCAGTCTACCTTAATGTCTGGGTGCTTCACCTGTATGTTTGTTCTTCACCACGTATCAGTGCATCTCTATAGATGGACTTGACTCCACAAAGGCCTCCCAGTGGCGTTTAACAGCTGTTGTACACAATTAATTCCCCAACTGATGCTGCTGCAACACGAGAAAATAATTTGGCTTCTATTAACTTTATTCTGCCGGTGACATTTATTGCCGAGAAATATATCCTGCCGGATTTTATAATGCCACATTGTTTCAGATGTCCTCATAACTATCTGGGCATGGAGCTGAAAGGGGCCTCGTTCCATTCGGGCGTGGACAAAAACAATCCTTCAGTTAGTTTATTGTTAATGTGTAACCCGCGTGGCGCTTAACATATATGACAGTTTGAGATCTCACGCTCATCCACAGCTGTCACATATTAAGCGGGTTCATAAATGCATGCAAAGTGGTACGTTGTCCTCTTGGGGGAAATTTTCCACAATATCTTTCAAAGCCTGGGCGATGCTTACAGAGATGTGGACCAATCAACATCTGGGACTGGGTGCATCCCTATGCTTTTACTACGCTTCTGTTTCAACCAGTATTTCTGTGTCATCTTAATAAAGAACCTGAGGACTGCAGAAAAGAAATTGGCTGCAAAATCAGTTCTCATCAATTCATGCACCACTCTTATTATACAATTAGACTGATGTAACATTGCAAAAAGGATTTTAAAGATCTTGGCTTTACTTTCAGTTCCCTTTTTTTTTTGTTGCATTTGCTGTCATTTACGTCAGACAAGGTGGAAATGGTATGGGCTGAGTCTGTCGACCAATCAGAGGCTGCTTGGCATGTGTGTGGCAGGCATAGCTCTAATCTCAAATGCATTGCGCAATGAAATAAGACGAGATTGACCCCAATCTCCCATCTGTGTCTCTATTAGGACGGCACAAGAAATAATGAGAAGAAGAGCGTTATATGTAATACATAATATGTAGACTCTCCTTTGGGCCCTGGGATAGTATTGCAGAGGCTAGCACACGGATGCACTATCATTCTCTATGGCCAAACCCACGCCGATGCATGAATGCGCAGCTGACCCGGACACGCTGCACTCCGGGCAACGTCGAATGCACTCAAGGCTCCGCCGAGACTCTTTCCTGACTGAACAGAAATGTGTCTCCACATCAGGCCCTGGTGCCCATCACCAGATTATTAGATACTGGCATTTGGCCTCTGTTTTTCCATCTGACTTTAATGGAGGGAAGTCGTGTCAGACGGGGCAGACGGACACGCACATAAGAGAGGCAGACAGACAGACACACTTGAGAGTTGAGCTGTAACAGCCAGCTGGTGTGTGCAGCTGACATTTGAATGAGAGGCCGTGGAGGGATGCGGTCTTCTGGGCATACCCAGCGCGTGCAGAAAGGTGCGGCGGAAGATGCAGCAGTAATTTTCGAGAGCGAATTTCGCAAACTGAACCCGATCAAATGTAGCAAACAGGTGGCGGAAAAAAAAAAATGTCTGAAAACCAGAGCGCTCACGACAGACTGAGGATTGTGCCGCATAATCTTCATTCACGGAGCCACTGGGAAGATTTCCGTCGCTGTCGCAGCCAACTGAATTTGCAGTCATTCGACGCGCTTAATGCCAATAATAAATTAACAGTTAAGAAGGCAAACAGACTGATGGAAATTACACTCAGTCACCCACTTTAATGTCTCGCTCTGGCCCCTTAGAAACAAATCTGCTGGAAAAGGATCTATTGTTTTATAAAAGCTCACACTGCAAAAGATTAAAGAAAGAAAAATGGGGAGGGGAGGATGATGCAGCAAGCCGGATTACGTCCTGAACTCTTTACCTCGCTGATGCAAATACATAACACCGAGCCACAAAAGTGCTCGGGAGCCGACCGAAAAAGTGCGACCGACTCCAGGCGCCTCGCCAAAGTCCTGCGTCTCGTTTAAAGGCGGCCATCGCTTTGAGTTTAACACATCAGACCGGTTGGCAGCGCCAGGCTGCGACGACTCACAGGTCAAGTGATGTCATGCGTACAAGGCCCGGTGTCACCAGTCTGTCGTCGCTAGATTCTGGGTAATCTTATACATGTAATATAGCGATCGTTGCTTCTTTTATTTTTTATTTAAGCAAATAACTGCCCGTTGTTCGCATGCGTTAGCCGTGGATGAGAACAGATAGAAGGGGGGGAAAAAAAGGACAAGAGGGCAAAGCGACAACAACAAAATCACCTCAAACCTGTGAACAGACGTGCATCGTGTGGAACGGTCGTTAAGTGTTCTGTACTTACGTGAGTGGCTAAAGAAAAAAAAGCCCTGGATGGTATCACGCGGGTTGTTTGGCGATGTGGCGACAGGTAGCTTCAAACTTTGCAGTGCTTTCCCTCCCTGGTGTGGTTTGTTTGTGGTAAGAATATGATGGAACCTGAATCAGACCCAAATGCAGGAAGCACTGTGCTTTTTTTTTTTCTTTTCCCCCTCTCCAAATAAACCAACTGTGAGGCGCGTTGTGCACCTGATGGATCGTTGCAAATATTTTCGGCGAGTGAGCACGTCATGGTCAGGGAGGATTAACGCCCTCCTTTTTCCTGAACTGTCTCGATATGTTACTCCGCCAGCTCTCGTGCGTCAACGCATATTTTCAAGCGTTCAGTTGCAGCTAATTTTCGAACTGCATTGCTTTGCTCACACTGACAAATGCAGACCCCGTCACAAGCGATGACCGGGGCCAAGAACAACCCACTTAACTGTCCCTCGTTTCTGACATTGTTAAGTGGGTTCGGAGTAGCCAAAGCCAGGACTCGCACACTCTTTGTTTTTCCTCCAGGATTTTTCCCTCAAGAAAACTTCTGACCAATTACTGAGTATTTGCCTTCTGCATCACTAATTTTGTTCCGCTTGTAAATGAGGCAATTATGCAACAATGTGACCGACTGGTTTATTATTCGGACCGGGGAAAATGAAATATAAATGTGAAAATGCCTTCAGAAAGCAGGCTGCTTATCATCAGAGAGAGCAGTTATTTTTTCCAACAACATAGTGAGACATTATGGCAGTACGAGACATACGAGACATCTTCATATCTTTATATCGATGTGAGCACGCACAACGTGCTACCACAAAATGCAACAACATCGACGAGAAGACGGTGGGCATTGAGTGGTGCAGAGGATGCGCGCAGAAGAAGACGAGTCGGGCCGCCGCAATGACGTAATACATAATTCGCCTCCGTGGGGCCACTGCAGCAACGGCGCCGAATCCACCATAAAAACGAGAGTGGTCGAGGGAACTCTGCTCATAAGCGTGAACATTTCTGATAAGCAGAAAAGCTCATCACTCAGATAAATGGTTGAGAGTTAAGAAATATATTGATTTGCTTGTTGTAATAGGTCTTGTTCTGCACAAACCTGACACATGTTGCATTTTTTTTTTGTATTTGTATTCATTTTGTATTTTGTTAGAGGGTTTGAGGAAAATCTGAATTTATTGTGGAGTTGCACAATTGACTCAAATAATAAGCCTTCTGTTTTACTTTTATCATGTTGGAATTGAAACCTTTGCTTACATTTTGTTTTGTTCTGCATCACACGATATATACAGCTGGTCAACGTAAAATGAACTGTTGCTACACGCAAGCGCGAACTCATGATCGCATCAAGTATCACATCAGCATTGAGATATTCGGCAAAAATATCAAGGTATGAAAAATTGCCTGTATCATGCAGCCCGAGCTGCCACCTGTCTTGTTTCTTTTGTCTCGTTTTTTTTTTTTTTAATCAGTTTAATTAAAAGGGACCTATTACGCTTTTCTATATCTGCTGTCACTGTTACTATATTGGATGTTCATATTAAATGCGGCCTACATTTAAATAATGAGGTCATCATATGTCAAAGAAATCCCGACGAGTAAAACACTCAGGCCTCCCTTGGCAGGCCTGTGGAAGTTGGAGAAAGTGGGCTTTTTTTTGGGGGGGGGGGTTATTATTGATTGTGTTTGAGAGAGGTGTTGACGTAAACGTTTGTCACGAGCGGGGTGACCAAAATATTAGGGACACCTCTCCGCATAACCCGGCACATTTCAACAGCTTCGCAATTTACAGTCCCAATGACAATCACTCAAATATGTCAACATCTCTCTCCAACAGTATATATATATATATGCATATGTGTGGTGCTATATCTTAATTACGTAGTTTTTTTTCCCCCCCATCATTGTGTGAGCAACCGTGCAAACCGATTGATGCGCAGCTCCCGAGTCTGTGAGCACAGCCCTGTTGAGGCAGCAG
>CAAKHG010045583.1:0-11744 GCA_901007715.1 Dactylopterus volitans
CCAATTAAATGTATATATATATAAATATAAAACATATTCACAAGACCATGAGGCCTGCAAGCATCACCATGACTGATAATGCACCTGTTCTGTGACTATCTGCATAATTTGGTTTGTGCCATTCCCGTGGGGGTCCAGCGACTGGCCGTGGCGCCGTTAGCCCCGTCCCCTATCCGTCCGTCCCGGCGCGCGCGGCCTCTGTTTGGGGTTTAAATAATCTCGCCGTGCGGACAAAGTCAAGTGCGAGCCTTCAAAGTCAACAGTCGGTCCAAAGGTTGCCATTTTTTGCTCCTCTGGGCGCAGTGCAAACATCGCAGCCCCTGCCTCGCCACGCAGTTTTCGTTTCAAACGCGGCTTTTTGGTGGCACATGCAGATCCGCGCCGCCGGTGACCTTTTCCGTGGCGAGCCTGGCTGGAGGTTTCCCTCTCTTGCCCGCCAGGCCCCCTCTGCCCGCCCCCGGGTTTGAGATAACAAGCGACACAGCCTGTATCCCCCATAGCTAAAAAAAAAACAAACAAGGTAATGTCATTTTATCTGCACAGAAATACCGCAGAGCAACGCTCGTGTTCTCCGAATAGAAAACTGTTCCCACTGATCAAATATTTATTCTTATGTAAAGCTGCGCTCCTATTTCTCCTTCCAAATGTAATCTGTCTTTTGTTGTGTGTGTGTGTGTGTGTGTGTGTGTGTGTGTGTGTGTATGCATTATGCATGGGAGAACTGATCAAATTTTGCCAACTTATTAAAAGACCGATGAATATGAAAGTACTTTTAAACGCTGAATTAGTCACAGAACGATTGGACACAGAAAACGACTGGTTCTTTTCGCCACATCATTTTGCCAGGTCTTATTCCTCCACTTGGCAGGTGACCATAATAATGATAATAATAATAATGATGATAACAATAAACAAGATGGCGACGGCGGCGGTTCCAGTTCACAGGCAGCCTCCTCTATGCTGTAATCCAGCCCGAGCGTCAGCGTCTGCGCGGCTGAGGTTGACATCGAAGTCCGCGGGGGTGAGATTTTGACAAGAGTGTGTGCTAAGCAAACAGGCAAGAGGCTCATTCGTGACAGAGAGACGGCTGGGCCTCACGAGCCGGGGTGGGTGGGGCCCTCCCGCGCGGTGCTGCCCTCCGGTGGTGCTGCCGAGCAGCGCAAGCGCCCGGTGACGGGGGTGGAATCGTGTCCAAGCCCTCGTCAGCACGTGGCGCTGCTGTGCGCCTGCAACAGCAGGAGCGTTTAAGGGTGCCGCAAAGTGGCTCAAAGCTCTTGCACAGCCCAGCTGTTATTGGGGTCACGCGAGCGCGTCTTGGCGTGTGCACGGGGGTCCTTTTTTTTTTTTTTAGAATCCGGGCTTGTCTCCATTTGAACCTCACTGAGGAGTGCGAAGGGGCGCTGCACCGACGGTCCATGCAACCGGACCAGTTGCGCCTGGCCTTCAATATGGTTCCAAAGGAAAAAAACCCTCACATGCAAAGGAAATCATTGACAACATCACACAGTCATGAATGAAGATATAAAGTAATTCATTTTGATGTCCTCTGAAAGGTGGGTGGGGAGTGGGGGGAGGTTGGAAAAAAAAAATCCGTCTCAGCAGGAAGAGAAAACACTTAATCATTTATATGCTCCTGTGTTTCTGTCTCCGTTAAGAAGAATGTGCGGCATGCGGCGAGGCAGCCAATGAGCAGGGACTGTGGAGGAAGATGGAGGATGAAGAGGGGGGTGGGGTTTTGGAAAGATAAGAAACTGATAAGGGGATGATATAATGAGGATTGAATAGCTATGAAGGCCGGCATCGTGCAGGTCGTGGGACACCTGGAGGGGATGAACCAGGTGTAGCCGCGGGCCCCGTCTAAGCACAGTCGATCGGAATATAATCTGAAAATAAATAAATCAAATAAATAAGAGCCTTCCGACAGCACTGGCTTTATTTCACACACCGACCACCTCCCTGCTCTCGCTTCAACCTTTCTCCTCAGCCAAATCCCGTTATCGCCCGGTCAGATAGCGCTGACTGATAATTGAGGGAACGTCTCTAATCTGGACGCTAAGCCCTCCCTTGTCGTTATGTAACTCTCTTTTATACGAGGTCCCCGAGTGGCTGCCAAAGGTGTCTGTACCTTTGCCTGGCCTCTGCCCGCTCCGTCAGCTCCTCGGCTTCGCCGGCGCCCGCTACTCCCGCTCGCCGCCGCCTCGCCGTCACAGTCAGGCTGCGAGAGACAGCGCACACACACCCGCGCGCGGGCACACAGACGCAGCACCACACACACACCACAAAAACACAGCGACAGACGGAGGACAGGCTGCCAGGCAGAGACAGGCGCACGCTTTGGACGGAGGCAGACAGACGCACACACACACACACGCGCGCCCGCGCACGCAGCACCACCACCACCACCACCACCACCACCACCACCATGGGCTGCTGTAACATGAGGTGCTGGCTGATAACCGGAGCTGTGTTTGGGGCGGTGGTAGCAATCCTGGGAGGCATCCTCATCCCACTGGGGGACAGTGTCATTGAGAGGACAGTGAAGAAGGTACGGTGCTCGGTTTCATCCGTGGCTGGAGGATGGGGAGCGTCTAAACGCGCGCGTGTGTGTGTGCGTGTGTGTGTGGAGATCAAGGTGAACCAGGAGACGCGAGTGGCGGAGGAGTGCGTCTTGTTTTTGGGAAGCCGCTTGAACGGGAAGCGGCGCCGAGAGCCGCCAAGTGTTCCTCGTTTTCATCTCCAGGCATCTGCGATTTTTTTTTTTTCATTTCTTTTTTTAGAGACTGTCTGCGAGAAAGATTTTAACACTCTCGATCGTTTTTTTTCCTATGTTTTCTTTTTTTTTTTTTTTTACTACATGTTATTTTCCGTGGATCGGCGGGGATGCTGGCCTGCTGGCAGTCTTGAGGCATGTTAAAAATAGACCGCGCGCGTGTGTGTGTGTGTTTTAGGAAGCCGTCATTGAGCCTGGAACGACAGCTTATGACAACTGGATGTCTGCAGGGGCAGTGGTTTACAGGCAGTTCTGGTTCTTTGACGTGCAGAACCCCCTGGATGTTGTGAATTCTGGGGCAACACCAGTGGTGGTAGAAAAGGGACCTTACACGTACAGGTAAGCTTGGGTTAACCCCACCACCCCCCGCCGCCCTTTTTCGTTTTTTTTTTTTCTTTTTTTGTTTTTTAGGTCATTTTCCCCTCAAAAGCAGCATGAAATCCAAACTGGGCGCATTCATTCGGTGCCTCATCCTGCTGATCATTGACTACTGACCCAGAAAGACTCGCCTCTCCTCCCCCAGGACAAGATACCTCCCCAAGATGAACGTCACGTTCAACCTCAATCAAACCGCCTCCTTCACGCTGCCCCTGGGGGCCATTTTTGTCCGAAACATGTCGGCGGGCCCGGAGGAGGACAGCGTCACCCTCCTGAACCTCGGCGTGGCTGTAAGTGTCACCGCGCCGTGTGCTGCCGATCGCAGACTCTGACATTCTAGGCCACCCGCGGGTTTAATGTTTAACCAAGCCAGACAGGCCGGGCCGCGCCGCCCCATGAGCCGGCTGCTCTGGTTCCCGAGCTTCCAAGATGATAGGTTGGATATTTAATTTGCCAGCAGCCGCACGGAATGTTTTGTCGTGTTTTGTCTTGTTTTGTTTTTTTTAGTTTTTCCTTTCTCGGCCGATTCCTTTGAATATTTGAAGGAGGTGAACTGGTCCGTTATAACACGCGGAGCTGCTTGCAAAGCCGCTGGGGCCAAATCAGAGTGTTTGGGGACTCTGCGGAGCACAATTTATGAATAAG
Organism: Dactylopterus volitans; assembly: GCA_901007715.1. NCBI lineage: Eukaryota > Metazoa > Chordata > Actinopteri > Syngnathiformes > Dactylopteridae > Dactylopterus > Dactylopterus volitans. Next base: position 3,794 of record CAAKHG010045583.1, read on the forward strand.
AAACAGGTTGAAAGACGTGATTTCGCCTCCGAGTTACCGGGCTTACGCCAGGGCCGTTCTCTGCGCGACTGTTTTCAAGGTAGCGTCGGGCCAGCTCCTTTCAGAACGCCACCTCGTGTCTCGCTTTGTTGGTCGGACCGACCTGACGACCACCATCGGCCACGTTTTGATTTCGAGCAAATGATCGCGCCTCAAGCCCATCAGACGTGTCCGACTGAAGACCGCGTCTGCGCTTTCAAGACGCGTTTTTGGTGGGTAACCAGAAAAGCTTCAAAGTCCACCTGAGCGCGTCTCAAGAGTACCGAGCCTCCGGCAGGCAGGCGGGAGCGGAACGTTTTGAAGTACATTTGATTGGACCCGTTGGGGATCCTTGTTGCTGGAGCGGTCCACCTCGCTCTGGAAATGTCACACACACACACACACACACACACACACACACACACACACACACACACACACACACACATCGCTTTCCTCAAAGTGAATACACTCTAGCCGCTGTGGTTTTTTTGGGGGGGTGGGATGAGAAGGTGTTTGAAGTGTCGAACACCCGAAATACTGCACCGACATACTGTGCTAATGCTAGCAAGCTAATCCCGCCAAAGGGGGCTGTCACGATACGAGTAGCTGAACGTCCGTTTTCGGTTCTAAAGGCAGAAAACATGATTGGATCTTATTAAAGATTATATTGAAATCGAGTCTTTAGGCACATATCGTTGAACAGGGCCACAGTGCGGGCAGGGTTGTGACCTGAAAGGGTTAAAAAAAAAAAAAGAATCACTGATATTTCAGGTGGACTTTGATAACTGGCACTCGGCTCTGTTGTGGCTGTTGGTGTAATAAATCAGAAACCGAGAAGTGTGAGCAATTACCGCAAAATCCTTTTTTGCAATTATGCTGTGTCACGGCCATAAAAGATAATTTTCCGGCTTATCTCCCGGGGCAACATCATGAACCGCGCGCATTGCAGCGTTGCACATTTGTCACTATGGACCGATACTTCCCCGGCTGACGCCGAAGAGGATGTAATCGCCCGCTAATTTCCACCCCCCCGAAAGTAAAAATGTTCTGTGTTTGGTTCCTGTTTTTTTTTTTTTTTTTTCCTTCTTCTCCAGGGAGCTTATTCGCTGTTTCCCACCGAGATCCACACCTGGCTGGAGAAAATGATTGTTCTCAGCAAATCCTCGTTGTTCCAGCGCCGCACGGTCAAGGAACTGCTGTGGGGCTACGACGACGCCATGCTGAAGAGACGCCTGGGACTGTTCGTGGATGTAAGTACGCGCAGACCCGGCGGGCCCCAGAATGTGGGCGCCCTGACGTCTGCCCGGCGACGCCCCAGTGAACAGAGGCATGTTTTTTTTTTTTTTTTTTTTTCTCCAGTACAACGAAACGTACGACGGCAGCTACAACGTCCACACCGGGACGGATGACATTTCAAAACTGGGAATGATTGACAGGTGGCAGGGAGAGCGGTGAGTCCAAATATGAGTGAAGGGGCAGCGTGAAGAATCCAGATCCCCTCCTCTTTTTTTTATAAATTCAAGACTGTCATTGTGTCTGAGAAAGTCTTTTCTCCCCCTCCCCCCAATAGGAACTTAAGCTTCTGGAAAGACGAGTACTGCAACATGATCAACGGCACCGGTGTGGCGAGCATCGTCATCGTTTTTCTTACCCGCTCATTCGCTAAACCGCCCTCAGCCAGCTTTCTCACCAGATTTCTCCCCCCCCCCACCCCCACCTCTCTCCAGACGCCTCCGCCTTCCCGCCATTCGTGGACAAGACGAAGCCTCTCTACTTCTTCTCGTCGGACATCTGCAGGTGCACGGAGGGCTGCTTTTACATCGGGCGCCGAAGGCTTTTGAGTGGTGTTGGGAGGCTGAGGGGTTTAACATCTTAGCACGGGGGCTTGCAGCCTTTCCTCTCGGTGACCACCAGAGGTCAGAGCTCTCCATAGGCAGAGCGCGGAGTCGATGCGAGCTGAGTTGAGAGCGAATGGGGTGTGTGTGTGTGTGTGTGTGTGTGTGTGTGGGGAGGGTGGGCTCTTGAGGTTTAAAAAATGTCCGTGTTTTCCAGGTCGGTGTCAGCCAGCTTCGAGGAGAGCATGGATCTGAAAGGGATTGAGGTGTACCGCTTCAGTCTCCTGCCCGAGACCCTGGCCGCCCCCGTGGACAACCCGGACAACCTGTGCTTCTGCACAAACCCGAAGACCACCAAGAACTGCACCACTGCCGGGGTCCTGGACGTCAGCTCCTGCAAAGACAGTCAGTTGGTTCCAGGCGTTCTGATACCTTGTCCCCTTCTGTTCCATTAATGATACCAGAGTTGCATTTTCCTATTTTTTTATTTTTGTTATTTTTTTTTGTTTTTAATCGCTGCCATCTGAGCAGGAACACCCATCTACATCTCCCTGCCGCACTTCCTGCACGGCAGTCCGTCCCTGCGAGCGGACGTGTCAGGCCTCAGCCCCAGCGTGGAGCACCATTCCACCTTCCTGGACGTGGAGCCTGTAAGGCCCCCCCCCTCCTCTCCCCGAAAACTTGCATTATCATCATCATCGTCCTCATCCTCATCATCCTCATCATCAGGACGTCTGATTGTGTCTCCCGCGAGCGGCTCTAATGCCTTTTATTGTTGTGTTTTTCCACCAGACGACCGGGTTTACGCTGAGGTTTGCCAAGAGGATTCAAGTGAATATGATGTACGGGCCATCAAAGGTCATCACGTGAGTGTTTCCCATTTTAAAGATAAGTTTTATGAGATGTAATTCGCCTGTTTTTCCAAGAGGTAAATGAGTCTCAGGCAGCCATTAGGTTTTGTTTTTTTTCCTTTAGCATTGCTGCAATCAAAACATGTTTACTTTTCAGTAAACTTTCAGTACTTCAGTACTTTTCAGTTGTTTTTTTTTTAGATTGCATGTATACTTTCTGTCTATTCCAGCTGTATCTTGTGACAGACAAAAAATATAAAAACAAACAAACAAACAAAAAAACAGCGCGATGTTTCTTGGCGGTCGACATGTGTGGAGCGTGTCACATCCGTTTCAATCCAGGACGCGTCAAAAGCTTCTCATTCATTGTTTTTTTAGCTACTTTTCGTTGTGGTCGCTTGTTAGGCACCGTCACTGCAAGTAAACAAGCGACAGCCAGCGACTGGTTAGCTTAGCATCAGGCCTGAGAAGCTTATTATTTTTTTTTTTTAAAGATTAATATAAAATAACGTGCTAATCGGTAACTTTAAAAATGTCCGTTGGAAGCTGGATGTTTTTATGCTAAATTAACTCGAACAGGCTGCTAGCCAGAGCTCAATTTGTGCCGTGCGGCCGTGAGAGTCACACATGCTTCCCCATCCTCACCCTCAGCCAGGATGTAAATCAACATATTTCAAACTGTTGATGTTAAGAATGTCTGGGGGAGAGGAATCAAGCCAGTGACGAATTCCTCTCTCTGCGCAGGGTGCTCAAGAAAGTCAAGGATTACACCATATTCCCTCTTGTTTGGATGAATGAGGTAAGATAAAGGCGGAGCGCCGCAATCAAGTCTCTGGGCTCGCCGAACGGCGTTAATCATCCGCTCCCCCTCCCATCTGTGCAACCAGACGGCGGCGCTGGATGACGAAACGGCGGACTTGTTCAAGGAGGAGCTCATGTCCCGCATCGCGATGCTGGATACGCTACAGAAGGCGCTGCTGGGCGCAGGCGTGGCCATCTTCGCCGTGTGCCTTATCGCCTACTGCGTGGCGAGGAGAAGCCACGATCAGGGCAAGCTGGTGTGATGGCGGGCTCGGCGCGGCGCGGCGCCCGACGCCTCACGTGAGTGCGCCTGAGCTGCTGCGGGACATCAGACCTTTTTGATATAGATTTGCACTTTTTTGTAATTTCAGTGTTATTTAAGTGGGGGGGTGTATACTGTGATTTTGTAAAGGCTCCGGCGCTCACAATTACCCCGCCAAAGTGTGATTTTAATTGCAATCGCTACCGCAACACTGAAACTCCATCAGGGATTTGGAACGAGAGGAGGAGGAGGAGCAAGCGGAGACCCCTGTCAGGTCTATTAGGCCTTCTGATCTCCACACACACACACTCACACACACACACACACACTCAGACACACACACACGCAGAAACGACGAGCTGTGAAAGAAACAATACAGGGCATCTACCGCAAATTCTAATCCCGCGCAAATGTTCGTATACTTTGCTGACCTCGTGGCTGTAAAAATGAATAAAAGCTGAAAAAGGGTGTTTTATTTTTTTTCTTTTCGTTTTTTTTGTTGTTGTTTTTTTTGTTTGCAATACTTAGTATCAGAGTGTCGTCTCCCCAGCGGGCTGCAAAACTGGCCTCCATGCGCACACTGACGCCGGAATGAGAGTTTTCTCTTGACCTCGAGTGACCCATCGATCAAAATGACTAATAAAAACGGGACGGAGTGGGTGATTATGCCGCTATGATACGGTGCTCGGATTTATTTGGTGAGAAAGCAGTATTTCAGCCCGGCAGGAGCGCTCGCGTCGGCTTTATGGCTTTTTAATGACCCCACAAGTTTGTCGGATTTCACTGTTGCGTCTGAGTCTCGCCGTGTCGTGCTGAGATCAAAAACGGCGAGTCATACTTCGCTCCCCGGGGATATGCAAATGCTATCCAAAGGACTTTTATTCGTTTGATTTGAAAACCTCACTTGTCAGGCCGCCGCACGTTATTCAAAGCATACACTTTCAAAGTGGCTGAAATGTTCGAGTGGAATAATCTTTGTTGTAATATAATTCTAAGAAATTATTCTCATCACAAGTCTGATGCCGTTCACAAGGTTTTCACATATCATGCACACACCGGCAGAAGGGAATTTCTTTGATGTTCCAATTTGGGATAATTTCACACTGGTTTCGTGACGACTGGCCAGGTCAGCTTTGTTTGCACATTTTGCCAAATATCAAGAGATCCGCATTTCATTCCTCTAAATTTTGGTCTCCTGCACGATTTTGTGCTAATATTGCTTCCAAAAAAGTTCAAACTCGGCTCAGTGAGGTCTTTTACTTCGGCACAGCGGGTCTTTGCGCGTGCTAATGCTAGCATGCTATCATGCAAACAAAGACATTGCATGCTATGTGAACCATTTTCTTTAAAAAAATAAATAAATTAGACCACGTTTATCTTTGCCCACATATAGCGATAAACCAAAATGATGGATAAAATGAAAGTTTAATGGGCATGGAAAATCAGGGCAGCACTATAGTCATTATGATGCATCATCTTGGGGTTATGAATGTCTGCACCAAATTATGTGCCCGTCCATCAAGTAGATGTTCAGTTATTTTACAAGAATATAGCAATCCCGACATGCCAGTGGTGCCAGCGTCACCAAGCATCTTCTGGACATCATCTGTTCCATAAGCTGTTGATAAGGTGATGGAGTTAAAATCACCCAAGATGGGAGGCTTCCCTCTGGAGACCATGACGGGCTGAGCCACCCGATGCTGGCGTCAGAGCGGCCAATCCAGAGATCGTCGCAGTGCATGACATAATCTCTGCTGAGGTCAGCTTCGTCTGAACAGGTTTATTCAGGGTCTCATTACACGAATAAATAGAAATACATATGCTTCATAACACCGAAATTACAGCTGAGTTTGAAATGATGCTGGTCACAGTTTTCTTGAAGGCGGGGCGGTGGCAGGTTGCGGGCAGGGGCGGGGGGCAACGGGAAAACCTTCACCGGAAAGTGAAAATGATGCTGCGCAGCTCTGCAATCCGCAGACACAGTCGGGGTTGGTTGGCGAAACATGAAATTATTTACACAGAGAAAACATATTCACAAAGCCCGGCACGACATTAAATAATAACAAATGGGGGAGGAGGAGAAAAAAAAAAAACTGTACACAAGGGACACACAAACTATCTACATTAACTACGCTTTTGGGTGGGAAAAAAACAAACAGAGTCTATTCACATATTTAGAATGGTCTCCCGCACACACACTACCTCATTTATGATGACTCTTTCTTAGTTTGGCCGTGCGGGGTGTGGATCCGGAGGGGGGCCGGCTGTCCCTCTCTCAGCGCCGGGCGTCCATGTAAACGCGACCCAGATTGTTCAGCCCGGAGGCGCCGACCGCGACGTGCTAATCTGGTTGCTCGGTTGAGAAAGATTAAGAGACGCTGGGAACAGAATGATACGGCACGCGGCCGGAGCGCAGGCGAGGGCGCTCTCTCGTACTTGTTCGTGGCAAATACAAGAGACGGGGAGAGTTGTGCAACATCTCGGTGTTCCACTTAGCGTCCTGCTACCACATCAGCACTGCAGAGGATGGTTTCTTTTTTTTTAATCGGCGCTCCGACTGATTTTCTTTTCATAAACGGCCCTTTTTCCATCGCTCCCCGCCGCGAGACCTCCGCCGGAAGCTTGTTAGTTAAAAAGTAAAAAAAAAAAAAAAAAAGCATAAATACGGGTAGAGTCTAATTAAATACAAGTATAATGAGGGAGGGCACTCATTGTCAAGCATGCATCCGTCTTCCTTTTCGTCTCCTCGAAACAAAACGAAAAAAAAAAAACCCCACCGTGAGCTGAGTGGCCACCGAAGTAGGACGGAACCGCCGGCCGTCGCCGCCGTGCGTTAGCATAAGCAACAACAGTTTATTCCTGGCACTCGGAACTGGGTGGGCGTGGGGGGGACAGGGGGGCCGGAGGGGGGTCACCTCAGTTTGTGGAGCGGCTGCGACGGCAAATGGTGACGGCTCGCGGGTGCCTGTGCGTGTATATTAGTGTAAGTCACGGCTGTCTGGCCACAGAACTTCATGCATTCTGTAGACAAGAGGGAGATGATCTCCTTCCTCTCCTCCTCCTCCTCCTCCTCCTCCCCTTAGCTACGCAGTTTGAGATGAGAGTCGGGAAACTGCCCGGAGGGCCGCACGAACACGGGGGAAGATGTGAATGTCCGCAGCTGCCAGCTCCCCCAGTGTCAGGCCTCCGGCAGGTGGTTGCGGCGGTTGCGGCTCTTCCTCCGGTCCAGCAGGGGCTTCAGCTTGGCCAGGTCCCCCCTCAGAGGCCCCGGCGGCTGAGGCGGCTGCTGCTGCTGCCTCAGCCGGAGGCTCTGGAGCTCCCGCCGCTCTTTGCAGTACTGCTGCACGGCCAAGCTCTCCGCGGGGCTGAAGGCCTCCAGGAGGACCTTGGGGTGCAGGGAGCTGGCCCACGCCCACGGCGACTGCTTCTTGTCCGTCAGCACGCTCACCATGGCCTCGCTCAGCACGCGCAGGCGGATCTTGGCGACGGTGCGCTTGAAGCCGTTCTCCGTGGTCAGGCAGAAGTAGAGGCCCTGGTCGGACAGCTGCACGGAGCGGATGAGCAGGCCGTGCTCGGTGGAAATGACCCGCTCGCTCAGCTTCACCTGCGGCGGGCACAGTTAGGCGGCGTCATGACCCTCAGCCGGTGGTGTGCGGGTTTAAGATGAGACGGTCGCGCGCTGCATGCGGCACTGGTAACGACGTCTGCGACCATTTCGCAGCGGTGTGTCAGTTAGTTTACGTTGCGCGTGACGGAATTTTCCAAACCTCTCGGGAGCGCTATCAGTAGGCACCACAGAAACAGAAACACTGCGACAACAGTTACCATCTTGTATTCTAACTTGACGTAATTGATTAAAATCATCTGTTCGAAAAAAGGTCAAAAAATATTGTCAATACTGGTAAATTTGCCCACCTAAATCTCAAGTGAAATGTTTCGTTTGGTTCAATTTTAGTTTGCTCATTGAAAAAAGAAAAGGAGGAATCAAAACGAAGAGGAAGAATTTGATCAAATCTGCCCCTTTGTCACAGTAAATCATCTAAGTTATAATGGCTTTCGCTCCCTTTTTTTCTGGTTATCGATTAGTAAAGTTATTTTTTTCAGTGAGCTTTACACATAAATTGTAAATACTATACTTTACATCTCAAAAAGCAACTGTGCACATAAGTGGAGGTCACGCA
>CAAKHG010045584.1:0-10351 GCA_901007715.1 Dactylopterus volitans
TACGCTCGCCTGCTGAATTTACTTGTAATGCATTCCAGCACTGCTTCTCTAACGCTTGCCCCCCTGCAACACACACACGCACGCACACACACACACACACACACACACACACACACACATCAAAGCTGTTTCAAACGCCACGCGTGTCACACAGCGGGATTGCAGGTGATACAATAAATATTTCATTTTACTTGGACTTTTCCTGTTTTTGTGTGTGAGTGTGTGTGTGCTTGCGTGCGTGCGTGCGTGCGTGCATGCGTGCGTGTGTGTGTGACAGAGTGGGAGTGAGTGATGTCCATTACTTACACCAATCAGCTATAACATTATAACCACTGCATGTTCACCATAGAACATACTGCATATATAATGTTAAAGGTGTTAACATATGTGAATGATTGTTATTGGGACTGTAGTTTGTACTGGTCACCCGAATGTATATGAGGGGGATGACCAAAAATATTAGGGACACCTCTCAAAGAGTACGGTTTCAACCTGCCCCTCCCAGTGTAACCCAGTACAGTCCAACAACAGCGTCACAAACTACAGTCCCAATAACAATCATTCAAACATGTCAACACCTCTCTCACACACATTCAATCACAATCCAACATAAAACTCCTCCTGAAGGGAGAACTGATCGCAGGGCTGTTGTATTATACTCTATGGTGGACACGCGCTGGTCATAATCTTATGGCTGATGTGTTGTATTATACTCTATGGTGGACACGCGGTGGTCGTAATCTTATGGCTGATGTGTTGTATTATACTCTATGGTGGACACGCGGTGGTCGTAATCTTATGGCTGGTGTGTTGTATTATACTCTATGGTGGACACGCGGTGGTCGTAATCTTATGGCTGATGTGTTGTATTATACTCTATGGTGGACACGCGGTGGTCGTAATCTTATGGCTGATGTGTTGTATTATACTCTATGGTGGACACGCGGTGGTCGTAATCTTATGGCTGATGTGTTGTATTATACTCTATGGTGGACACGCGGTGGTCGTAATCTTATGGCTGGTGTGTGTGTCGACTCAGTAAAGCTTCAAACATTCAGGAATCTCTGGCCACCTGGCCCCCAACAGCAGGATCCTCGTGGCCAAGAACTGGATGGATGGATGAAGTGAGTGATGATCTGTACCTGCTGGGCCTTCTGTAAACTAAAATAACTCCATAAACCCGTCAGCATGGAACCAAGCTCAGGAGACGCCAGGAGACTCAAACGTGTGAGGTGACGCGTGCTCGGGCTGTTTACCGGCGCAGCGCTCGCAGCTGGAGTGGTGTGACCTCCCGGGGAGTGATTAAATCTGCAAAAATGAGCTGTGAACAAAAGAAATCATTTTTTACCAACTTTGCATCACCATGAAACGGCACAATGTCAATCTCAACGCTTTAATTTGTAGATCCAGTAAACAAATTATATCCAGAACATGCTGCACATGCAACATCTGCAGGAACACGTTTGAAGAAGTAAACCCAACATGAACAATGTCCTAATAAAGGTGGAAACAGATCACCAGATTTGGAATGTCAACTAATGAAATGTCAAGTACTTATCTGGAGGGCTGGAATAGTTCATTTGATTATTTGAGCATTTTCATGAGTCAGGCAGGCAACCAATCACAAGCTGTTGTCAAAGATCTTCTACTAAGTCAAGTCACTGTTATTAGTTCAGGCCAGAATCACAAATCACACAGCCCCAAAGGCCTCATGACAACCTGCACAGTGAGCCACACCCTCTGACCTCTGACCCCCCGGTTCCAGTGAAGAGAAAGTCCTCTAATAAACACTTTCAATAGGGAAAAAAGTAAGGTCAAACATCAAAAAAGGTCAGCAGGCTAGAATGAGCAGCACGTTTCCCTGCGAGCAGAAGCGTGAATGAAAGATCAAAACTGCAGAAAGAAATGAAAGCAGGGTGGCGGCAAGCGAGTCAGCAGATCGTCCCCCGAATATGTGGAAGAAGCAACACGTGCAGCAAAGAACGAGACATTCGTATTTAAATCGTCTTGACGTCATACGACTGCACCCAGCAGAATAAGAAACACAACTATTCAAACAAGAGAGCACATTTCCAGATTGTTGTGTAAGTACGAGGTTCAGTCATTCCAAGGTTTCCTGTGTAAATGTCCTTGTAGCATCTAAATCAAAATTTATGGCTGAGGAGGCTGTACTGAGGATATTATGCTATTTGTATGTATAACGGAGAATAGAAAAAAATAGAAATTTTGTACAAGAGTTTGAATATTATGGCCAAACAATAAAACCTCAGACGTACTGCAGTGCATGAACACTTACAATGACTTACAAAACATAAAGACACTGATTATGACGTCTTGGCTCCAGAGTGAGCGAGGTTCCTTCTTTGCTGTTGTTCTCGGATTATTTTCAGAGTGATACATCCCCAAGAGCTGACAGGGCAGCGTTCGTGTGATAGAAATGTTTTCAAAATGCGTCCGAATAGAAAAAAAACAAACGAACAAACGGCTAGAACACAACAATAATAACCTATATCATCGTAAACCATGATTAGATTTAAGTTTTCATCCCAACGTAACTTCGGTTCAGTGGTTGTGTAAGGACTTCAAAAATGTCCTCAAAGTGAACGGTCGTATCTTGAATAGACGATCTTCGGACGGGGGGTTGCACCAGTAGCAATGCGCCTGTGACAGCAGGCAGAAGCGGGCTCTGCGCTGCGGGCGGCGGGCGGGCGGGACGGTGGAGGAGCAGCGCGCCGTCATGGACCGGACGTCTGTCGTCAAGGTCGGAGCCGCAGCCAGCGCCAGCGTGTGCGCTCTGTTCGGCGGCGTGGTTCTGGCCCAGTACATCGTCGCCAAGAAGAAGCGGGCGGGAAAGAAGACCCGAATCATAGAGATGGTGAGTGAAGCGGAGCGCCCGGGCGGCGTCAAGGCGCGCGGAGGCAGGTGACGGGAGACAGGAAGTGGACAGCGCGGGCCTTCATAATAAAGCGCAGAGTACGACGTTCCCCGTGCTAGTTGGAGCTATAGCGTTAGCGTTACAGCGAGCCTAGCTTTAGCTCGAGGCTAGCGTTAATCATAGTGTAGTGGTAGCGCGAGGTCGGCGTTAACTACAGGCTATCGCCTCCTACAAGCTAGTGTTAGCTAGAGGCTAGTGTGAGGTAAATGTTAGCTAAAGGCTAGTGTGAGGTTAACTTTAACTAGAGGTTACAATGAGGTTAATGTTAGCTAGAGGCTAGTGTGAGGTTAACGTTAACTAGCGGCTAGTCTGGAGTTAACGTTAGCTAGAGGCTAATGTTAGCTAGAGGCTAGTCTGGGGTTAGCGTTAGCTACAAGCTAGTCTGGGGTTAACGTTAACTACAGGTAGTGTGAGGTTAGTGTTAGCCAGAGGCTAGTGTTAATTAGAGTGTACTGCTGGTCTCGGGTCATAACAAGAGGTTGTGTTTGAAAGAGGTCGGTGTTAGCTGCAGGCTAATGTTAGCTAGAGGCTTATGTTAGCTGGAGGCTAATGTTAGCTAGACGTTGTCGGGAGCAATGGCATTTAAAAGCACGTTTGCTGTAGGTTTGGTTCAATGAATCGTATCACGTCTTGCTAAAGGGCGATTTTATAAGACAGAAATGTGGGGATGCTGAGAAAGTAGCAGTCATGAGATCCCAATGTCAATATCTGAGATTTATGGGCAATTCCTGAAGTCATACTGCTTTTGTTTCTGTGTATTCCCACTTGTGGAATTAAAGTAAGAAATGTTAAATTTGACCAAACCACCTTTTTATATGATAAAAAATGAAAAAATAAAAGTACCTATTTAAAAGACATCATCGATTCTGCTGCTCTTAGACACCAAAAGCCTCAACAACTTTACATTTGAGTCTGAGGGTGGTGACGGCCAGTAAGGTCCAACTGTGTTACGTGCGCTTTTTATTTTGAAGACAACCAGAGGAAGTTCCTGCCTGTCGCTGGTATCCTGCCAGTGGAGGATCTCCATGTTGCTCTACGCATGAGCGCGTGCGCCCCTAAAACAGCGGCTGTTTTTTTGTTTTTTTTTAGAGGTCACCGGCAGACAGAGCAGCTGCTTCCTGTTGGACGGCAGAAAGTTTAGACAGCTGAGCGTCTGTCAGTGATGCTGCCGCGGTGCGTTCACTGCACCGTGGGAGAACGTGGCTCGCTGCTGCGGCCGCCGCTGCTGCGTGAATGTTTGTTATGCATGCGGGTTATGTAAGAGCCAGGAGCACCCTCTTCGCTCAGTCCGCCTCCCCAACTAGTCTGACAGGAAGCCGGCTGGTCTTCATCCTCCCCTGGGGCTCAAACATTCCACCCAAACTGCAGAAAATGAATGTAGTCGCCTGATTTTTGGGTCATCAAAGTTGGGGCCGAGCAGCGGGGACGTGTCCTGCCGGTCGGCAGGAAGGAACCGACGGTTCTTGCAGATTTATGAGAATTTTATGGGCTCTCTGAAGGAGTTTAGGAAGATAACAAGCTTTTATGTGGTTTAGACGCCGGCGCGACTGCGGACTGCTTGCACGTGTTCTTGGAGAGAGCACGTCATGCATGTTTCAGCATTTATGATTCATATCCGAGCTATGCGGCTCCACCTGTGCGTCACCTCCTAACGTTAGCGTGACAAGCGGTGGAGCTTGATTATTCCACAGCTGAGTTGTGCGTTTGGACCAAACCGGGGCCACGATGGTGACGCCAAGCGTGGAAACTTGTGACCATCTGTGTTTCCCGAAGGACAAACATCCGCTCTGAATCCCTGGAGCTGAAAAACCACACGACCTCCTCCGACACGGCCGAGTCTTCGGTCACCTTCTGGACCCTCTTTCACTGGTTAGAACCAGCAGGGAGAAACAGGGGCCGCGCCGCTGCGGTCAGAGGAAGACAGCCGGGGGTTTTATGGAGCAGCGCTGTCGCGTCTTGCTGGTTCAGGGGCTGTTTGACTGTTTGACTCACGGCGACGTTCCACCGAGCCACAATATCCGAAGCATCCAGCACTCGGGAGGTCAGAGGTCAGAGCACTAGGACAATAAACAGAACCAACATTTGCTCGGCTCTGGAGTGCCGACTCCTTTTATTTTCACAGGTCATGAAGGGTTGAAGTCGTCTCGGATGTAAATGATTTGGATATTTTCGGCTTCCATCTGCTTTGCATGACAAGAGCGAGCGGCTTTGCGAGCGCTACAGAACAGAACAGAGTGTGTCCTCTGTAACCACGGAACCACGTGACTTCCTGCTCGAGTCCTCCCAACACTGCAGACCGCTGAGCCGCCATCGTCTTTCTGACTCGTCCCTGAAAACAACAATAGTACTCACAGTCGCAGCAACCAGCATCTTCTTATTTAGAATGATTTTCGCAATCGTAATTCTGGCTATTATTTTCTTTCAAGGTTGTTTGAGAAAAACAACCTTGAATCTCCACCCTGCAGCTGTGTCCCTCTACCAGCCAATCAGGTCGCAGCTAACGTCCACGTCTGTCCCACGTCTGTCCCACGTCTGTCCCACGTCTGTCCCACGTCTGTGTAGTGAGACACCCTATGAGACATTTGTCCAAAATGCACCAGCACATGACCAAATACATGCTTTGTGATGTCACAGTGACCTTTGACCACTAGAAACTAAAAATCTTTAAGCTTGAGGGGACATTTGTGCATAAATGTAGGAAAAACCTTCCAGACGTTCCTTAAATGTTCTCGGCAATGGGAGCGATCTCAGACAAGTTGACCTTTGACACTTTTAAATACTAAGTGTGCTGTCATTTGGTCCTTTCAGACATTTGTGTGGAAGTTTTTTTTTTATAATCGCAGGTGGAACACTGAGAGTTATCATCAAAATGTGGTGATTTTTTTTTTTTAAAGTTTTCTGACTTTGACCTTTTGACCTTTTTGATCATTAAAATCTAACCAGTTCATCCTTGAGCTCCAGTCCTTGGTGGCCAAACCAAAGGATGGACTAACCAAAGGATCGTGGGTGTGTTTTTTCCTTCAGAAGTTACTTCAGTTAATTATCGAAGTGTCGATTGATTCATTTCCTCTTCATTCATCTCCTAACTCATATCTGGGCGAGCTCGCTCTCCGCAGCCTCGGCCTGTTTGAGCGGAGCTGCCTGGCCTGAGCTGCGTTTCAGCCACTTGGCCACTAGAGGGCAGAGCGCAGCAGCGTTTCCAGCTGCGGCGCCTCAGAGCCTCACTGAGCTCCACCATCGGCGTCTCACCATATGGCGACGGCTGACAGACGGCGAGACGCCAGCGGGCAGAGCGCCACGGCTGCAGAGCGCCGCCGTGGCTGCAGAGCGCCGCGCCGTCGCTGCAGCGCTGATTGGATAGTCGTGGCATCAGCCGCAGTAGATGATGTCACTCTGCACATGCCCAGTTTGGCACTGGCGTCTCCAGGAAAAACAAGTCTTGGCAGGTGTAAACAATGAGTGTTTTGGCAGTTTTGTCTGGCGTGGCACGATTGGCTCCCCGGCGCACTGCGCCGCGGCGCAGGAATAACGGCGCGTGGGTCCAAGAAAAATGGCAGATTAGAATGTTAAAGGCAAGTTTCACCACCTCTAACATGGCTGGCCAATCGGTGTTGACGGTGCTTCTCCGTGACCCCGGATGGTGACCAATGAGAGGAGGCTGATGTCAGCTGGCTGTCAGTCCTTGTTTTTCTTAGGAACCAGCTTCTCTGCTGGCTCAGACTGCAGCATGCCAGCCCAGGGTTTGAACACGCCCTCGCCGGACTGACCAGGGCTGCTTCTCCATATCAGCAGCAACAGATGGCCGTCGCCGTGACAACCAAGAGCACCTCCCACAGGCTGGCCGCGCTTTCCGAGCATCGTGTTGCATTTGTGGCCCGTTCGGAGGCGTTGGAAGAGCAAAGTTACGGCCGCGGGGCAGATTTCTAGCAGCCTACTTTCTGTACTCTTAGAACCTCCCACCACCGAGGATGATCTACTCTCAGCTCATTATTTAGCTGTTCAGTTGCAACTTTACTCTCTTTTCTCTGCTTTCATTTCTCATTTTTTACACCGTGGGTTTGAACTTGCTCCTCCCGTATTCCGAGCGGCGTTCCCAGTCTGATCGACAGCAGCCCACCTCGCCTTTCCCTTTGATTTCCTCTGGCGCGTCATGTGTGGTGAAACCAGTAGAGGGGGAGCGAGAGGGTGGCTGACATACCTGCGACGTCAGCACAGTCATGTGACCCAGGAGTGAATGCTGATTGGACAATACAGTGTTTTTCAGCAGAAACCATCAGCTGTTTTTGAAGGAGAAGCTCACTCGACCTGCTGGAGATCCAAATTTTTCCCCACATGAGCTGCTAGAGAGCGAGAAATGATCACTGAGCCTGATCAGGTGACTCCAGCGCAACACTGGCGTCCATCTTAGACTGCTGCAGACTGTTAGATAACAGATCAGTGTTGTCTCTGCTGCCCCTGGTGTTCAAGATGGAGCATGATGCGCATTCCTCCTGTCAGTTCATGAGCTGGGGTGGAGGGACAACACTCAGTGGGGCTCTGCACTGTCGTGGTTGCCCTTTGACCCCACAGTGGGCCAAGGCCGGGTCGCACCCGCCCCAGCCCATCGGTGACCTTTGCCGAGGCTGGATTTCAGAGGAATGCTGGCACATGAAAGCGGCATTCAAGAAGCTGAAGAAAGCAGAGGGCAAACTTTGATGTCGCGACTCAGAATGCACGAAATCACTGTCCATCAAAGCTTGGTTGCCACGGTGATGGAGCTGTCAAAGCATGCGTGACGTCGAGCGTCTCCGTCCGTTTTAGGTTGGACGCTGGAAAAAGCTTTCAAGCTCGGATGGAAGCACAAAAGGCCGGCAAAAGACGGAGCAAAGCCGGCACGCCAAAGAAGAGCAGACGTGATTAAAGTGAGGCGCGCTGCTCTCCCGCTCTTATCTCCCTCATTTTCATCATTATCTCGAGGCCACATGATGAGAACCAGCAGCTCTGGTGACCTCCACACTCATGATCAAGGAGCAACAGTCGACACGCTCGCGGGACATGTGACGTTCGATGGTGTCTGGAGTTCTGGCCGCAGGCGTGCTGCGTCTGAGGCTGCGTGCCAGCAGTGATTTCTCTTTGCATTCTGCGGCGGCGGCGGATGAGAGCGGCGCGTGAGGTTGCAGGGTGGAGATGTTTGAGCCTGACTCTGAGTTCATGCTGATTAGCCGTCACGTGTGCGGGCATCTGCGCTGGGTTTGGCCTTCTGTTTAGATGCAGGAAACGTGCAGCTGCTGAAGCTCAGCAGACCCGTTAGCTCCCACGACCATCCAGATGTCTGCAGACGCTTCACCTCGCGGACGATGCGTTTTTATTGGTACACGGGGCGGGGGCGGGGGCGAGGGCGAGGGCTCCACACCATCCATCTCAGAAACACCTGGTGGGAACGTCTCCAGATTTGGCACAAATGTCCACTGGACCTCGAGGATCAACTGATTAGATCCGGATGGTCCAAAGGTCAAAGGTCACGGGTCTTTTTGGCCCTAACTCTGTGTTACACTCTGGCACCCATCCACACCAGGGTCTACAAGGTCGAAATGGTATGACGCTTTGGATCTAAAAGGTCAAAGGCCAACTTCATCCAGTGCATGTAATTATTTATGGAATGTGTGGATGGAATTTCTTGCAGAATTTTGGATGAATTGAATGCAGTTTGAAGGTCAAAGGTCACTGTGACCTCACAAAACATGTGAATGGCCCGAACTCTAGATCAGGAGCTGATTATGACACAGTTTCGCAAAAAATGTCAAAATGCCATTCTGAAAGGTCAAAGGTCAACTTCACTGCGACCTGTGTCATTGTGGTGAATATTTCTGAGACGACTGGAGGGAGTTTCTTCAGGTTTGGCACAAATATCAGTTCAGCCTCAAGGATGAAGTGATTGGAGTGTGGTGGTCATGGGTCAAAGGTCACAGTCACTGTGATGTCACCAAGCATGTATTTGGTCTGGTAGGACTGAATGACGAAGCGATGACCCTTCATGCGTTTCCTCCAATTCCAAGTCTCACCACAGAGATGATGGAGAGCCCTGGTGTGAGCTGCTCCCTGATTGGCCGTGAGGTGATGGTAGATTTATAAAGGGGCGACATCAGCGGCGTCCAGGTGACTCAGGTGAAACTCGCTTTGCTCCACCTTCGAGGGCCGCGTGGTTCGGGCGGCGCCGCCTAATCATCGCAACAATTGACTGTTCTTGTTCCACATGCGCTCGCCGCTGAAATGCACGTTGCACGTTTTGCCTCGTGAACTCTCTGCCGACCGGTTTCCAGCGGCACGAGTGACGTGCCAGGTGATGTTTGTGATTTATGAGCTGCGCCTCTGAGCAGGCGCGGCGCAGGAAGGAACATGTCTGCAAACGCTGCGCGGCTCGGGGCAGCGGAGGCTTCCGGGCCGGCATGGGCGAGCGGGCCCATCGCCAACACTCACGTCGGCTTAACCGGCGGCTTGGAAGTTCCTGCATGTAGAACGAGCGGCGAGCTAAGCCCCGGCGAGCTAAGCCCCGGCGAGCTAAGCCCCGCCTCTCAGCCGATGTCAGCTTCATGATATGAACAAAACTTCATATCGCTATTTTTTTGTGCGCAGTTTGATGTGACGTTGGGTTAATACATATTTGAAGTTTTAACGGAGTGGATGTGATTGTATTGATGCATCGCACAACGAAATATGAAAGTGGAATAAGAACAGGAGTTCACATCTAAGTCACCGCTGCAGCTGCAACATGTGAGTTAGATGTTGGGGATGCTGGTGATATTTGACATTTGTGGGGAACATGGAACTTAGACTGTACAGCAATCAGCCATAACATTACGACCACCTGCCTAATGCTGTGCAAGTCCCCCTCTGACTCCACCAGAGCTCTGAAGGTGTTGCTGTGGTATCTGGCACCAAGATGTCAGCAGCAGATCCTTTAGGTCCTGGAGGTTGTGAGGTGGAGCCTCCATGGATCTGGACTTGTTGGTCCAGCACATCCCCACAGATGCTGGATGGGATTGAGATCTGGGGAACCTGGAGGCCGAGTCAACACCTTGAACTGGTTGTTGTGTTCCTCAAACGTTCCTGAAGCATTGTTGCTTTGTGGCAGGGAGCATTATCCTGCTGGAAGAGGCCACTGCCATCAGGGAATACCGTTTCCATGGAAGGGGGGACATGGTCTGCTACAATGCTTAGGTAGCTGCTACGTCAGAGGAACATCCACATGGATGGCAGGACCCAAGGTTCCCCAGCAGAACATTGCCCAAAGCATCACACTGCCTCCAGAGAACCTGATCCATCAGACCAGGCCACCTTCTCCCGTTGCTCCGTGGTCCAGTTCTGGTGCTCCCGTGTCCATTGTTGGTGCTTCCAGCAGTGGGCAGGGGTCAGCATGGGCACCCTGACTGGTCCCAC
>CAAKHG010045585.1:0-10801 GCA_901007715.1 Dactylopterus volitans
TGTTATGGCTGATCGGCGTATCTCAAAACTTTATCAATCTGATGAAAGGTGATTGCAGATGTGTATAAACAGGAATAGAAAGAGGAGGTGTCTGTGAAAATGAAACTATCCCAGCTTCATGGGCAGCAGTGTACAGTACATGTATCGCAAATACCACGTATTATATGAAACTGTGATTTTTGAAACTGGAAAAAAATACTCCGGCAGCCACTAATTTAGCAGGAAGACTAATGACGAAGGCGAATTAAAAACAGGAATCTTGTCTCATATACAGACTTTTGCGCATCTGCGTTATTAAAAAAAAAAAAAAGAAAAAGAAAAAGAAAACCCCAAAAACAAACAAAAGGGAGTTTTTTTTTCTGAGCACGTTTAGCAGCTTGTAAACTCCCGTCATTAGCCTCGATCACTCTTCTGCAAACATCTGCAGACGCACGCACACGCGCACGCGCACACACACACACACGCAGAGTCGATCTTACAGAAAGCAAAGCGCAAATGAGGCCCTCCGCTCGCCGTCCGGCCGCCCCGCTCAGCTCTCATCCTCCCTCGCTCATCCTTCACTTCCCATCAAACATGCGTCCAATTATCGGACGCGGGGCTGCGGCGAGCGGGCTGACCACGTCCGGGGAGTCCTCGCCGCTGCGGGTTGCGTTTGCGTCTTCCACCTCATTGATCCCCGGCAACAAATGTTGCTGGGCTGCGACTCGCCGCCGCTGTTAGCACGCGCGGCGCATCATTTTTAATAACCTGGCGATGGCGTGCGGCGGCAGCGGCGGCGCCCGGCGTCAATTGCGGAAGCATAATGAGGCATCGCTTCTTGTTATGAGAGATCTCATTTGGTAAAATACGACGCGGTGGCCTACGTGTGCGTTGGAAGCGGAAATCAAACACGCTACACGCTTTTATTTTGATTAAATTCTCCCCTTATCAGGCATGATTCTGGGACAGCGTGGAGGCGTCATTGAGAATACTTCTTCTTCTACTTCTTCTTTCTTATGAATACTAGTATAACCCCGGGTCATTTTCGTCCCAAACCGATCAGTCCAGAGAAATCCAGCGTTATGGCAACAAATTTCTGAAGGAAAAAAAAAAAAAAAAAAAAAAAAGCATTGTTGAACTAAAAGTTTGAGTCTGCACATACAGTCCAGCATCAACTCATAACACACACACACACACACACACACACACACACAAACGCACGCGCGCACACACTATCTGCCAGAACCGTCTCAGCCAAGTCTGTGCAATAATTGACTAATTGATCCAGTTTGTAGTGGGTCCCGCCCGCCTCCTCTCCACGACTTATCCAATCAATCCGGGCTCTCGTCTGAAATGACACGTCCCGTAACAAATTATAGCTAATGAAATAACCATCAGAATGTCATTACAAGCGGGTCGGGGTGGTGGGAAGGGGGTGGTAGAGGGGTGAGGGGGGGGGTGGCACAGTGTTATTACCCAGCATGGCTCGAGAGAGAGAGGTTATGTGAGTGTTGATAAGCAGGTGCTGTTATTATCCCACAAGCCATTTAGCACCTGAGTCGCTCCGTGTGACCAACAGGCCTGATGAAGGACCTCTGCCGCCGCTGCCCTCACGTGAGCCCGATAGAGGCGGGAATTCCGACTGAAGGCGAGCTGGACCTTGATAATAAGCCGAGAGAAGAAGAAGAAGGAGAAGAAGAAAAAAAAAAAAGTAAACCTATCGCTGGTCATGTGCCCCCCGCCCCACTCCGCCTCCCACGTTTCCACACACGTTTTGCAGCACTGATTAATCGTTTAAAAAAAACAAAACAAAAAAAACAAACTTGGACCCGTGTCTCCTGGAACTCGCCCCGGCTTAGTTTGCGCCCATTACCGGACCCCTTCGCCCGCGCCAGAAATCTCATTTAGCCTCCTCACGCGCCGCCGATGTCCCTTCGACAGGAGACCACCGTGGCAGCTCGGGCTCTCCGTGTGAGTCCAGCCGTTCCGCAGCCAAATCCATCGCCTTTTTCTCCCGTCGCCTTCCTCTTCCATCTCCTCCTCCGCTACCTCTCCACCATTCCAGAGTTGACGGCAGATGGTGTTTTAATAAAGTCCAGTAGGAATAGGACTGTGAGTAAACAATGCAGCACATGCCAACTCAGTAATTGCTGGGCACTATTACAACCCCAGTGTCTGGCAAGGGAGGGAAGGATGAGAGGCGGAGTGGATACACACACACACACACACACACACACACAAAAAAACAGAGGACGAAAGAGAAACTAAGAGAACGAGCGGACAGGGGAAAACCAGAAAATAGAAAAACAAAAAAGATGGAGGGGAAAGGGAAGGGTTTGGAGGGGGCGGATAGCATGAACACACATCTCCACCAAGCAGCTGGAGCCAGAAAAGCGCAGCTGGTGAAGGTGCAGGGAGGCCACAGGGAGGAGGAGGAGGAGGAGGAGGAGGAGGGAGGCGGAGGAGGGTGGAGGGAGGCTGAGCAGGGCTGGGATGGGCTGGGCTGGTCTAGGCTGTGCTGTGCTGTGCCGGTCTAGGCCAGCGGGTGCAGCGCCGGACCTGCAGCCTGCGGGCGGTGGGCTCCCAGCCCAGTCTCCCGCTCGGTGGTCTCCGCCCGCTGACACAAGGCCAATGCGGTCCCCTGTCAAACCCCCCCACACCCCCCCAGTCAATGGTCAGGCACATTCCGGGAGGAGGTGAAGTCAAGCAAGACCGCATTTAAAACTCCCGTTCCATGCAGCGCTCGGGTCTCGCGGTGCGGCGCGTATGAATGTTGACTGTGAAGGCCCGAGCGCGGCCTCGCTGGCCGCTGCAAGTCAGGTGTGTGAGGAGAAGGGGGGAGCCGCCCCTCTTTCACGTGCAATAAATCCACTAACCCCTGAGAAACTGCTCTCAAATCACCATGCAACAGCATATTTCTTCTCTAAAACTCTTAAACAACTTCAGCCCTGCTCAAAGCTATCAAACATTCAGTCGCTTTGAGGATCTCAACCCTTCAAATGCAGGTTGATTACCTGATGTCAGTGTTAATTATGAAACAAAGACAAAAAAAACAATTATTTTTCCATAATATATATGTGTGTGTGTGTGTTTAAAGTCTTCGATATGTCAGAGATTAGCAACAACACTGATTTTGATTTAAAATCTACTCCTTGTTCCAAAAATGTGCACCAAAACTGCTCTAAAATCGTTACACAATTTTTTTTTACTGCTTTTTTCTGCATAAATCTCTTAAACAACTTCAGCCCTGCTCAAAACTATCAAACATTCAATTGTTTTGAGGATCTTAACCCTTTAAATGCCAGTTTAATCGCTTGATGTCACTGTTAATTATGAAAAAAATTTAAAAAATTAAGTATTTTCCATAAATTTTGGGGGATGGGTGGAGCATTGGCACGAAATGAAGTCTTGGATTTGTCAAAGATTAGTATGGATTGATTAGTATTTTCTTTTGTGTGTCGTGTCAGATTTGATGATCCTCAAACCAAAAATGCACAGGTCCAGAAAACTGCTTGAAAATCATCATGCAACAATATTTTTTTCTGTTTTTTTTTTCTTCTGCATAAATCTCTTAAACAACTTCAGCCCTGGTCAAAAGGACAAGCTATTGAATAATTTGTGAGGATTTTTTAACCATTTAACATTAGCGAAGAGTATTAAAGTCAAATTATTAAATGTACTGCCAGTAGAAGGACACATGAATATCAGATCTATGACAGCTAAGTTGATCAAAAACAACATACAGAGCAGATGTAGCAAACACCTAAAATCTGCTTTATTTTTCCTGCACAAAACAGGAAACACCCACACACACACACACACACGCGCGCGCGCACCCACACACGCACACACACACACACCTTGCCATTTGATCCCCTCCGCGCTGAGCCCTCATCACCTACGAGAGAGGTCCTTACAAGTCGGCGGAGAACTTTCCCATGATGCACCATTAGGCCTCTCGCCTCCAGGGGTGTCAGTCAGACGGCATCTCTCCGCAGGTCTGACAGCTCGGGCTACCTGACGTCACACACCTGCTTCGCTCAGGTATTTGGAAGGACAATATGTGCATTGATAGACGCCGCGGGAGCGCGAGGATGAGGAGCATCAGGAGCTCCTCAGATGTTTTTGAGACAAAGCTAGAAAAAAATAAAAAAATAAATAAAAAAATCAGCTTCGGGTGTGCAGCAATAATCCCGCGCCCGTGCCAGACTTGATGGAGCACCTCCCACAGCTGCATGGTTACTGGCTCCCATCAAAGACAATTAAAGGAAATTACTTTTATTTTAAAGCCGAGGTTAAATGACCAGTCTGCTTAACCTTGAAGTTCACCGTCCGCATGAATATTGAATGAATCTTAACCTTCTGTTCTAATGCTAATTGAAGCAGAGAGGGGATATTACATATTTGTAATTAGGGGCTGTTGGATAGGACTTAAGCTCTGAGCCTCATTAGCTTAATCATGAGGACTCTATCAATTATTCAGGTGGAGGTATGGCGGTGATTTGAGAAAACTTTTCCTCCCTGGAGTAATAACACCGGCGAATTCCTTTTGGAACTTGTTATTAATTCAAATCCCGGTGAGGGCAACCTTAAAAAAAAAAAAAAAAAAAAAAAAAAAAAAAAAAAAAAAAAAAAAAAAAAAAAAAAAGCGGGAATGAATGTGCGAGTGAGTGCGGAAGACTGCGGATGACTCTGACAGTATCAGTGTCTCCTATTGATGGATAATCTCAGGCAAGGCCAAGTTATATGAGGCTAATCCATATGGAAGCACAAACACGGCGCCCGAGGACATCACCCAAATACAACATCAAACGGCCTCCTGACAGGTTTGCTGATGAGCACAAACAAGGCTTTCGTGTCGAAACACAACTTCTCCCCTATGACATCTTGAACTTCTGTCCAACCAAGTCTTCTCACATACTTTTCAGGCCCTGAGAATTTGCCTTTTTCGCCCCGCAGGCACCGAGGCAGGGAGACGGAAAGAGTGAAAGACAAGAGAACCGCGGCGGCTCGGGCCGGGTTGAAATATGAGCCCGGGCTCCTCCGCTCGCTCGCTCTCGCAAACAAGATGTCTTCGCGGCGAGCACCGTCCCCCAGGTTGCCCCCCCCTCCGCCCCCCCCCCGCCGGATGAGCAGTGGCGCCGCGGCCCGCTCCGGCTCTCCAAATTTCTGTCGGGCGGCCTCCTCGCGTTCCAGTTTGCCAGCAGGTCCGGGCTCACACCATTAATCTTGGGGCGAGCGGGCAGGAAGAGGAGGGGGCGGAGACTTCGGGCGCGAGGTGGAAGAGGTGGGAAAGTGGGTCAGAGGACTCAGACCGAAGCGAGCGCAGCTGCCCCTTTCGGCGCCCTCGGTTCTGCCTCCACACCGGTCCACATCGCCCCCTCCCCACACACCACACACCCCTTCGCTGACGTGCGGAGGTGACAGTTGGCGCGGGACCTCGGAGAGCTTTGCAGGTTGGCTCCACCGCAGCAGCCAGATTCCAAGAATAGGAACGCCGCCACGGAGCTCTTCCTCTGGGCGGGTCACGCGACCTTCCGAGGTTCGCAGACGAGCGTTCTTATGCATTTTTTTTTTTCTTCTTTATTCCCAAACAGACGTTGGCTGGACCACGGCGAAACCTTGGCTCAGCACATATTTTTTGATAATGACGATGATGATGACAGCCAAACTTCGCCATAATCTGCAAAATGAACCCCCGAACGGCGCTCGCTATCTTTCACCGCGGCGGGGCCCGGCGTTGCGCATTAAAATATTGCCTTTCGCGGGCCCCCGTCTATCACGCCAGCGCAATTTCATGAGGTCGCCTTTTTAAAAAAAAAAAAAAAAAGTTAATTTCATTCCCTGACCTGGTACGAGCGGGAGCGCTGGCGTGGGCAGGCTTTTGAGCTAAATTGCGGCTTGTGACTTCATGGATCACGTTTTCAATTACCTCGGAAGAGTGTGTGGAGGGGGAGAGAGACATAGGGAGAGAGAGGGAGAGAGAGAGAGAGAGAGAGAGAGGCAGCATGCACCGCTAACAACAATTTTATTTAATGGGACAAGCGGGATGGAAAAGCGAGATTTAATGAGCCACCGTGTGTTCGGGTATAGCGGGAGCGTGATGGAGGACAGGCGACGGTACGGGAGTCGGCGTCTTCCCTCGGCTCATGCTCCGCCCCCTCCGCCGAGTGTCACGGGAGTCAGCCATGCCGGGTTTCGCGTAAAAAAAGGGCGCGGCCTTAGAAGGGGTTAAAACGTGCGGACGCCAGCGACCGGTCACTTGCGTCAAAACACGAATAAAAAAAAAAAAAAAAAGCACGCCGCCTTTGCCGCAGGCGCTGAAGACGTCCCGCCGCCATGTGAAACACGGCGTTTTCTCAACAGTTTAGCTTAACCTCCCAACCCACAGCGACTGCGAAGCAGGAAAATATTATCCCCACGTAAATCCGCGCGGATACCAGCCGGTTTATTTAGCGACTTTTTAAATATTAACAGAAAATACCTTAATTTATTATGGATTAGCGTCGGCGGGGGGGTGGATCGCATTCTCATTCTAATGTAAATAGTAAATATTAGAAATATTACAGACGCTGCTTTCTCAGGGATCAAGAGCTCCGGCCGGGCTGTATGGCTGCGCTGCATTGTCATAAAGTAAATCCACTCAAATTTCTATTACAGGGGCTCCACAGTACATATAAACGTCCCTATTAATGTTATGAGGTTCACTATTACTTCCCCGTCATCCTCTGTACACATATACGTATTTAAAAGATCAGCCTAAGGGTGTTTTTTTTTTTTTTTCTGTGTGTGTGTGTGACTGAATGCTAAAAAAAAAAAAAAAAGTGACATTAAAGGTTTTTAAGTTAAGGGGCGGGGGGAATAAAAGCAACTCAAACAAAAGTGTCACACGTTTAGGGGGGAAAAAAAGAAAAAAAAAAGTTTATTTTCGTCAGAGGATAAGGGGAGGCACTGATTCCGTCACTACGAGCTCAGGAGTGCGCGGCGTAATTACAGGCCTCGATCACCGAGGAGAGCCGGGGAGCTCGTGTCGACTTACCCACATAACCTTTCAACTGGTTAATTCCTCCCTCCGCTTTTTCGGAGGTGGGGGGGGGGGCGAAAAACGTAGCTGCCTCTTTTCTTTTCCCGAGGGGGAACTGTCTTCGCAGGCATTAGGGAAGAAAGAGCCGGCGAGGGCGCTCAGTGATAGACATGAGAGCGCGTCTAGATCCCCCTCATGTCACGTCAGCCGCATCCCGAGGTGAAGAGGACGCGGCGGGCGATATGGGGGGGGTCGCCTCGTGCCCTCGTCTTATATTTCATGTAAGAATGTATGTCGAGTGTGCGCGCGCTGGCCCACAGAGTTGGGATGGAAATTTGTTTTCCAGACACGCTCCTCCTATTCCTACACGTCGGTAATCACTTTCGAGCGGGCCGATCGATACAAGCTTTGAGATACGCCGATCAGCCATAACATTATGACCACTGCGTGTTCACCGTAGAATATAACGCAACACCCCTGCGACGAAAGTTTTCTGTCAGATTTTTAATGGATGCCGTTGATCCGTGCTGGGTTGTACATCATATGATGCATATGAGTGAGATGACCAAAATATTAGGGACACCCCTCAGGCGCCCCATAAAACTCCCCCTGAGGATTGAATGTAGCATTTTACCAATCAAGAGTAAACCACATTGTCACAATCATTTCGTGAGAAAAGGTAAATATGTATGTATGTATGTATATATATGTATATATATATTCCAACTTTATGGGAAACAGTACAGTAAGCCAGTTAGTATGAATGTTTATTTTTTTAATAGCAGTAATTAAGCACTTAACTGCTCTCCCTAACTCCCAAAAAGACTTTTTTTTTTGGGGGGGGGGGTGTTTTAAATATTAATAATAATAAAAAAAATTTAAAAATCAGAATTTCATAATTTACCACCCAGAATAGAAACTGTGTGTATTTTTTGTGGAAAAAAAAACAAAACCCAGCTGCTCGCTGGTTCCTGACTGCGTTCTGCCATCACGGCGCGGCCGTCGTCAGTGCCAACCCGGGCCAACTGCGCCGGCTCGGAGGTTCTGCCATGTGGATGCAATTTTTCACCAGGGAGATTCTTCTTCTTCTTTTTTTTTTTCCACCGCAAATCAAATAAAAAGATTCAGCTTTGAGGGTAGAAAATAAACCCAGAACCGATCTGCATTACACCGAAGCAAACAAGGGCGAAGTAAGAAAACGGCGGAGACCAAATCTGAATGTAACGCTTGTGGAGCCGCGCACGTTCCCTTTGATTGCGCGGTATTAGTGTCTTCCATGGGGCCCATTGGCAGGAAGCGCTGGGACGTTCGCCGCGTTGGAACAAGCACAAACGTCGGTGCCTATTAATTCGGTTATAATCGCGTTTGAGTGGCTCTTCGCCGTCCCCAGTCTTCCTCCCGGCAGTTTTTGACTGAGCGCTCCCGGGGACTCTCGGGGGCGGGGGACCGCACGACTGGGTCGCGTTTGCCGAACATGTGCTGAACTTTCCTCGCATGATTGTTGCCGTCTAAAGCCGACGGACGCGCCTTTGCCCCGTCGCGTTATCGCTGTCCTGGAATCCGGTTCTGCTCTGAGGTTTCCTTGGTTACAGGCAGTTTTTCTTAATTTTTCACGAATGGAATTTTTTTTTTTTCGGTGTCTGTAAATCTATCAAAAGCTGGACCTGCTATCAAATATGGTTTGGGATACACCGATCAGCCATAACATTAAAACAACTGCATGTTTACTATAGAATATAATGTAACAGTCCTGCAGTAGATTTTTTTTTTTATTGAGGCTTTGAAATATTTTTATGATCGTTTTTGGGACTGTAATTTGTGACGCCGCCGAGCTATTTCGTCAGCTTGATGCATATGCGTGAGATGACCAAAATATTAGGGACCCCTCTCGCTAACCCCATAAAAGTTATATTCTACGGTGAAAACGCAGTGGTTTTAATGTTATGGCTGATCGGTACAAGTGAAGCCTGGTTTTAATATGCAATACATTTCAACAAAAGCAGAGGTTGAAATTCTAATTTCAAAACAAAGGACTTGGCTGCCCAATAAGAAACATTGTCAACTGAATTAACAAAAAAAAAAAAACAAAAAAAAAAAACTGAGTCAATATTATTAATAAGAATCGCATGAGACTTTGAAGCCTTCAGCGCCGTTTTTTATTTCGCCCACATGAGCGCGAATTGAGCGCAAAGCAGGTCTGGAACTCTGCTGAACTCAGAACGTCGAGTTATTTGTCAACTTGTTCCGGCGGCGGCCTTCAAATTTTCGACCCTGCCGCGGACTTCCTGTTGCCTTCGGTGTCAAGAATCTTTCAAAAAGAGCAAAAAACAAACAAACAAACACAGGCATAAAGATTTCATAAATGACACGGCTCATTTCAATCCGGGTGACTTTTTTTTTTTTTTTTTTTTTTTAAAGCTCCTGGCTGAAGCCTCGCCGGCTCTGTTGAGATTTTCCAGATTGTGTTTGGCCCTAATGGCTTGTGGTATTAATGTCAAGAGCTATCACAGGTTCCTGTAGAAAGAGTCTGAGCAATTGTTTCCATGTATTATGAGCGAAGGGTTACATGTGTTCCTCATTAGGCGGACTGTCTGTTGCATAAACCTCTTGGCTGTCGGCGGACTCGAACCGCCGCGCTCATCTCGGAGCGTTTACGCCGCGATTGCCAAAACGGGGAGGAGGCGGGGGGGGAGGGACTTGAGAGCCGGGTGTCAAAGTTGATCCGGGGCGGGCGGAGGTGGGAGGGCAGGTGGAGGGGGGGACGCCGAGCGTGGCCGAAGAGGAGACGCCGCCACTCGCCGGCGTTGACAAATTGCTGGAGTGGTGGCACACGCGATGCCACAAAGGCGCCGCGGCGACGACGCCCACTCCCGCCCAGCCACCCAATTAATCAGGCTTATCTTCACCTCCATCGCTGCTGTCTGTCACACTGGGAAACGCTTTCTCTCGGCATGCATGTGTGTGTGTGTGTGTGTGCGCCTATGAGCTCATGCACATCTGTGTGTAGGACCAGTGTGTGTGTGTGTGTGTGTGTATGCAAAGAAGCCGGCCAAAATCTGTCTCAGGTCCACCCACCCGACCTATCTGACGGGTAAAGTGTTCCTCGGCTCTCTTTCTGAAAACGGAACCTTTAAAAACGCGTCACTCGAGCTTCCTGCGGCCGCTTGAGGTCGTGATGAGAACGTCCGCACGTAACGAGCCAAATCTACAGCATGTCGACACAAGGAAATGTAAAACAGATACGGATATCCTTTATTTATTTTTTTCCCCCAAGCTTAAACTGATTGAATTATATTTAAGTCATGACAATTAACAAAATATTACTAAAAAAAAACAAAAACAAAAAAAAACCTTTTGGGGACCCTGGAATCCAACTAGGTCCTTTTTTTCAATTTTTTTCAATAGTCAATATTTTTGCCTGTTAATGCTAACGGCATGAGACTTTCCGAAAGTTAAAGGTTTGGATAAAGGTTAAAAATCACACCTCCACGGTTTAAAAGCCGCACGTACACAGCATGATAATAATATAATAGGTTTTTTGGAGCAAAAATCCTATTTCACATATTCACACGCCTGCATTTTGTCTATCTTCATCACCGCGGTGTGAAGCGGCTTACTCTTGATGCAAAAAAAGGTTAACGTGTATGTGGGAAAAAACAAAAAAAACAGCTTTACCACAATGTTACGCGTTCAGTGTGTAAGTTATAGGTCCACCTCGCACACACACACACACACACACACACACACACCCAGTCTTACACTAAATTGCTGTACAAGCAGCTATGCAGTAACATTTTG
>CAAKHG010045586.1:0-12442 GCA_901007715.1 Dactylopterus volitans
TGGGAGAGGGGGGGGGGGGGGGGGGGGGGGGGGGGGGGGGGGATCTGGAATCCGGGAAAACATCATCACTCATCTGTGAACGGATGACAGATGATACAGGCTTAAGCCGCACAACACGGGTAAAGGGGCTAACTGGGAACGGCTGACGGTGTTAAGCGGAAGCCAGGGCAGGCCAGCCGGACCCCGGCGGGATCACCTGCCGGACGACGCTGCAGGGAAGCCCCGCGCTTTCTAAAAAGGGAGTCTGGGGTGGAGGGGGAGACGCGGAAAAGTCGCACGTCCCACGCCGCTTGTCTGTTGCGCGGCGAGACTCTCCCGACGACTGATCCGTGTAATTTGTTTTTATTATTGAACCTTCGTTCCGAGGCAGACAATCTTAGGAACGCGGGGGAGGAGGGTGGAGGGGTTGATTCTCCAGATCATAAAGGCTCAGTTACGCCAGCCGGGTACCAGCTAGCGTGACATGAGGGGCGTAATGAAATGCGTGAATGAGGGGGTGCATTAATGGGAGACACTTAAAAATACATCAGACTTATTTTCCCTGTTAAATGACTACTTGATGACGTCATGGAAAACATAACTGATATTTTTGTTAGAAGTCACTGGTTACCAACCAAATGCTAATTTCCAGTAACTTACCCAAAAATCTGAAAACTGAAAGACTAGGTGACCTCCCAAAAAGGATCTCCATCAGCTGCTATGGGCCCAAATATCAAATTTGCTCATGGCAGTATAAGAACATGCAGTTAAAGAAGCATGCTTTTGTTCGTCAGTCCAGTAAGCCGAGCTTGTTAAAGGGGAACGTTTTTTTTTTTTTAAACAGGGTCCAGTTTTCTGGTCGAGTTTCGGTCAGAAGGCCTGATAGGAAACAAAAATTCAACACGTCCAAGAATGAGCATCAACGGTGCGGGCCGGAAACTGCATAACGGACGCAGCGTGATGGTGAGGGGCAACTGTCCTCTGTTTAAAAAAAACAAAAACAAAAAACCGCATCCTCTGAGAGCGCTTGTTCATGGCGGACAGGCTCAAGATGTTACTGTGCATGCCTGACGACGCCATGGCAATGATCCGAGAGCGGACCGGGCGTTTTGTTTACCTTCGACTTCCTCCGCTGTCTGTTGTAAAATCCCCCTCTGAGTGCCTGCGCTAGCTGCTGTTTACAAAAGGTGAAGTCACTCCCGGAGCGCTGTCAGAGGGAGGAGCCTGCTGGAAATCATCGATTATTTTTCTTTTTCTTTCCCCCCCCCCCAAGTCATGACGGAAAACGCGGCCGATTCCTCTGCTGTCGCGCTGCCGTGCCCTGGGGAGGGGGGGGTCGACGCCTAACTCTGGCTGAATTCTGTCCGCAGTCGGCGTCTCCCAAACCCTGGAGCAGTGCCCTCGTCCCCTAAAGGTAGCTTGCGCGAAAGAAATGGGGCGGCGGTCTTGGCTGCCGCGGCCACGCCTCGGAGGAGACGCGCGCAAACAAAACCGCTGTTCCACGATCCCAGAACCGTGGTCTCTGGATATAAATCTGCACCCCACCCACACCGGAGGGCTCCGGCTCCAGCTCCCACGATTCTGTCCTCCTGCGATAAGTTAGCTTTCGCTGTAAAACATTTATACTTCCAACTCCAGCCTGTTGGTAGCACACTTGAGGGAATGTACTTTTTTTTTTTTTTACAGCGGACAACTGCCCCACATGATTATATTGCAGCCTTAATACTGGACAGATGTTGTTATTTTTTACTCCCATCGATAGTTTCGCCGCAAATCCTTCTGAAAATTGGGCCCCAAAAAAAAACACCTCTCCTTTAACAGCACTGTGTAACAGGTGTGTGTGTGTGTGTGTGGTGAATGATTATCTTTTAAAAACAACCCAATAACAGAGTGGCTTGCACAGAGAAAGCCTCAAAAGTCATATCAGTTCTAAGTGCACATAACTTGGCTGTTTAAGCCACCACTAATAATAATAATAATAATAATAATAATAAGATAAACAAAGCTGAAGATAAGTCAAGTCGCCTGAAGGGCAGCACAAAACGTAAATAGACGCTTGAGTGGCTTCACCTCTCGCTCTGGGACCATGAACGGATCATGACGCCGGTGGGTTGCTCCCCCGGCCGGGATGAGCCGCCCCATAAACGCGGGTCCTGGAGGACCTGTTACCCGGAGGTGGGAGCAGGGGGGCGACACCGGCGCTTCACCGCCGAGCGCAGCACCTGTTGGCCCGCGTTATAATTGACGTCGTTTCGCCACCCAGAACCGCGACTTTCGCTCCAAGTTAGCCACCGACCGGGCCGAGATGGAGGGGTTGGCGGAAAACTCTTGGCTCGAGAGCTGCTTTTTAAACCTCCTCCTACTGGGGCCAGGACTAGTTAGTTAGCTTACTTAGCAGGCGTTAGCTCCGAGCTCAGGACTGGGACAACTGGGTTAAAAAAAAAAAAAAAAGGGCGCTCAAAGTTGGCCCCTTCCCGGCTCGCTGATGCGCATCCGCCCGCTTTTCAGCTCACGCTCCCGGCGCGGATGATGCTGCGGTGACCGGTCGAAAAACGCGGCTCGGGCTCCCCTCGCTAATGCCGCCCCGCGTAAGAAAGGTGACAGGGCGACTTTTACAAGCGACACCGCCGTTGCAGGGGGGGGCCGAGGGGCGGCGGCGGCGGTGGTGGTGGGGTGGTTTGTGTCGAGTGACGGGGCTTAACTCAGCGCATGGCGGAGGAACACCAACAGAAACGAGTCGCGGAACAACGCCGAAAAATACCTCTTGTCACTTCGTGTCTCCTCGTTATGTCAGACGCATGTCAGAGAGGGAGGTGGCGGCGGCGCGACTCGCTTTTACATCGCCGCCGTCGCTGCTCTGGGGCGGGAAGCCGCGGCGGGCAAACTCGGCTCACTGAGCTTGCGCGCGAGGGGTTGTTCCGTCCAGGCTGCGACCGGGTGGAGGCTGCGAGACACTGTCCGCCGGCAGCCGGGGAGGCAGAGCTCCGAGTCAGTCACACAGCAGCCGCACAGCACAGCCGCCTCCGCCTCCGCCTCCGCCGCCGCCGCTGCTGCTCCCGCTGCCGCTGCCGCCGCGACCAGGCGGGGCCGCCGCGCGAGCTGTCACCGCGCAGACCCGCCTACGGCGCCGCCCCCCCAAGCCCCGCCCCCCAGCGCGAGCTCGTGTCAATCGCGGCGCCTTCACGTGCTCCACCAAAGATCCGGGAGACCAAAGCTTTATTTATTTATTTATTTATTTATTTATTTATTTATTTATAGTTTTTTAAGAGCAAAATATCCTTTAAATGTTGAAATTTCATTGACACCGCTTTGTTACGCTGTTACATAAATACAAGCATTTCTTTCCCTTCATTTGATCTATTTAAAACCTGTTATAAAGATGAGTGTGTGTGGGGGGGGGAGCTGTAAGCAAGAAGCTCAAGCAGTCATAAAGCGCATGCACGTGTGCGCAATATGCGCAACCGTAGCCATAAAGCTCGCATGTTCGTACAACAGTAGTTTTACAGTGACTGTAAAGCGGTCGCTGTCTCGAGTTTTGCCGTACGGTACCTGAAAGCATCACAACTTGCACACCGTGGGCGGGGCGAGCTTCGCGGCCGGAGGTGAGGCGACGGCAGGCCGGTTAAAGCTGAATAGACGCACGGGGGCTGGGGGGGGGGGCACATGCATGTTAATAACTAGATGGATGCACGTCTATATGTATTCTAGAGCATCTAAAACTGATCACTGCATTGTGTAAATGCATGTTTAGGAAGTCATCAAGCTTTTTTTTTTTAGATGCATGTAAAGTGTAAAAAGTTGAATAAGAATTTTAATAAGACACTTTTTTTTTCTTCAGATGCATCTTTGCAGCTGCCTGCGGCGTCCAAGTGCACGTGTTCAGGTTGGGTTTTTAAAAAAAAAAAAAACCAATAGAAAATTATTGTGCGGAAAATATGAGCAAGTCTCAGTAATGGCCACAAGGTGGCAATATTAACTAAATAAACCTCAGGTAGACTGAGGCATATCTCAGCCCGTTTACTCAAGTCTTACAATAAAATGACAAGCTCCACTTAAAATCCTACTGCATCGAGAGTTAGAATGTAATTGATTAGCAATAATGGACCATATTCATTCTGTTTTGAGCATTAAGTGGGGAGGGTTTTCCAAAGGGGCCGGCGGGCCTGGTGGATGTATGGCAAGATCTATTCTCTTGCCGTGACCTTTGACTACTGCTAAGCTATGTGTGCGTCGTTTAGCCTAAAGATGGGTAAACACTTCCCATCTGCAGAGCCCGGCTATATCGCACGCGCGCGCATGGGCGTCATATGGGGCCCATTGTGCCATCCCCGCCGCCTCCCCGCCTTTTTTTGCGCATACTGGTGCCGGGAAGCCAACCAAACCAGCAACTGCTCCGACAGGCGGGCCCCTCGTCTGCTCGGGCGGCGCTGCCATGGCAGTCGGGGGAGGCAGGTGGACGGTGGAACGGGGCAGAGCGGAGCAGGCTGGGATGGAGAGCGGGAGACGGGGCCCGCGCGCGGGTTCCCGGGGCCCCTCCGAGCGTCCGCGCCAAGCAGGGACGCGCAGTCAGGCGATGTCAGCGGCCCCAGCCGGCGCGAGCAGATGTTCCCTGAGCATTGTTGTTCCACCTCTCTGGTAATTGTTTCCCCTTCGGGGGGCCGGCCAGCGGGACGAGGTGCCAGGTTGTGTTGTGGAGCGGAGTTACGGGGGGCTCTCAGAAGCTGCTCCACGCAGACTGTCCGTCTTCTTTCCATGTGCTCCATGTGGCTCGACTTACAGTGGAAATGTGTGTGTGTGGGGGGGGGAAACAGGGTGTCGCGCTCAAAAGGAGAACGCGCCTGTCTTGATTATGGTTTTCACTGCTGCCGTGCAACGACGCCTGTTCTTTTCCACTCCGCATCGCGCGATGTCTAACGTTTTAACGCTTGATTCAGCGCAGCTCGACATCGCAACTGCCCGCGTTCGACGATCCCCGCAGCGCCGCGCCGTCGCCCAGTGTCATTTTACCCTCACAAGGCGCCGAGCGGGGTTGCCAGTGCCCGGAAAAAAAACAGCTCACGTATTGTAACCCGTGTGTGTGTGTGCGTGTGTGAGGGCGCAGAGTGTTAGCTTGTGATCCCATGTCAGGGAACAAAAAAAACAAAAAAAACACAACAACCACAAAACAAAAACAAATGCCTTCTTAATTAGCACAGCCATCCACCTTATTAACAGGTCAAGTGTTCTCCAGGATCTCCTCACGCAGCGGAGGCAGCGGAGGCCCACTAGGGGGCACTTTGAGACTTTGGATCAGACGAGCCAAAAAAAAAACAAAAAAAAAACGGCAGGGCCTGTTTTTCTGCTTCACAGTTTCTGCTCACTGCGTCCTACGTTCTCTGCGCTTCAAATGCAATCACATTTTCATACAGATTTATGAGTAAAAAAAAAAAAAAAAGTATAAAAAAGTGATGTGCATCATATTCAGTTGGATATTTGACCACCCTCGTGGGCTGTATTCAATGTTTGTTCTAGGTTTTTTTTAAACTGTATTTTTATTGTTGAACCATCCATTTTCTAGCAGGATCACTATCTCTGAAGTAAGATCGTCCAACCCGGGGAAGCTGTTGCCATGGCACGCCACACTCCAGGGAGGCCGGGGGCCTTCAGTAAAAGCCAGTGTCAAGATTTTATGCTTTTTGCAGACTGACGCAAGATGTAAGTAATTTGGTCCAAACATGTTTTCTTTTCTTTCTTTCTTTTTTTTTCTCTCCCAAATATAAATATATAATTGTAGGTGTTAAGAGCACTGTTAAGAGCATGTGGGGAAGGCGGACAGAAAAAGCTCCAGCCACGGATCCCCGCCGTCCACGCGCGGAGCCGTCGGACGCAGGCTTGCATTTCATAACATGCCCCCGCCGCCTAGCCGAAAAAAAAAACAGGGGCCATGTCACATCTGCCTTTTTCGCCCGCTTTTTTTTTTTTTTTTCCCAGCATCCATTTGCGCAACTTTACGGCCAGCGTCATCCGTGTCGGCCGAGTTGTTCATGCGATGCACGTTTCCATCTTTTTTTTTTTTCTTTTTTTTTTTTATTTAAAGCTCTGCCACCCGGTGTCAGCCTGAGGCCGCGACAGTTGCGAAGCCACGTGCGGCTGCGCGCTGGCAGAGCTGGGGCGCAGCAGTCCGGCCCGATTGCAGAGTAGCACCTTTTGAGCCCCCCCACCCCCCCCAACCCCACCATACTTCTCACACCCGGGATGAAGGAGTGACAGCGTCTGTGGGATAAGCCGGATGAGGGCGAGGGGGAGAGGTTAGCATAGTTGAGCGCGGCGGGGAGGGAGGAAGGGCCGGATCGCAGCTACCGAGACGTTACGTAAGCCGCGTTTAGCCGTAGCGGCGCGGATGAGACGGTGCACAAATGTGATCCTTGCTTTTTTTTGGGGGGGGGGGGTCGTCAGTCGCCCAGCGTGTCTGTGCACATGCGCGCCTGCCCGCATCCCCGGCGCTGGTTCATGTCATATCAGCCCGTGACTCAAAAAAAAAACCAACCCTGCCCACTCTCAAGGTTCGAGGCGGCGACGGTGGCGACCTCCGAAATACAGCTGCTGCCTCGCGTGAGAGAAGGAGCTCACGCTGAGTCACAGAAGAAGACCTGATTTTTGGGCAACGCTGTTCGCCCGTCAATGGATGGTGGGGGGGGGGAAATACAGAGGAATTAAAATGTTCCAGTCGAGTATAATAAGGTGCATAGAAATATCGAAGCGAGATTTGTTTTTTGTTTTTGTTTTGTTTTTTTTTCAAATCGACAAGCGGTTAGCATTCACGTTTGGTTTGCGTCATGCGCTCGCAGGACGAGAGGCAGGATGTGTTCCAAGAGTAGCGGCGATGCTAAAAGCAGCAAGAGGACAAAAGAATTGCGCCTGCTGATATGCCATGTGTCAAGCTCCCCTCATTGTGTGTGTGTGCGCGCGCGCATGTGTGTGTGTGTAGATACCCATATACTGTAGGTGTGTGTGTGTGTGTGCGTGTGCGTGCGTGTGTATGTGTGTGTGTGTGTGTGTGTGCGCGCCCATGAGTAGGCCCATGCATGCACTTGTGCCAGCCAGAGTTTGCAGAGTGGTGCAATGTTTTTCACAGGTGTGAACTGTACAAGATTTACAGTACATTGACTGTGGTGTTAAACCAGCCAAAAAAACAAGCAAAAAAAAAAACACACACACAAAGAATTTTTTTTAAGATTAAAAAGGAGGAATTTCTTGGAATTCAGTACAGCTAAAAATTGTAGTGTTTTTTTTGCATTTTTTCCTATGCGTATTTAAAAAAAAAAAAGAAGAAAGAGATAAGCACCTTTAGTGAGGCTGTATTTGCTTTAACGCAAGTTAATTTTTTTCTTCCTTTTCTATCACCGCAGCGCGATAGCAGCGACTTGCACATCCGCCGGGCGACCCCTCGCACGCGCGGGCTTACGCCGCTCCGCGCGGAGGACGGCACGCGTGCCCAAGTGTTACTTTGTGTGTGTTGATGTTTCCAAGCTGGGTTGAATAATTAGGAAGTGATTCTTTCTAACAAGGGCTAAGGAGCTGTCAGGAGACATTCACAGGCAGGTTTCGCCATGGAGAGTGTGAGGAGTCTTATCAGGGTCTTAGCTGTTTTGCTGCGCCTGTTTATAAAGAGCCTGCTTTATTTGGAGTGAATGCATTCTAGCAAGGTCTCTACTGTTGCTGTGCGTTGATTAAAAGTGTTTTCACGATTACCCGTAGTGAGTCTATTCCAGCCTAACAGGGTTACTAGCAGTTTTAATGAAGGGGAATAATCATTACATGTGAAAGGGGTTCGGCGGGGTCTCGGGCTGTCTTTTTTTTTTTTTTTTTGTCTTTGTGTGTACTTATTGTGAGTGCGGCAGGAAACTTTGCATCCAAGGGGGTTTGTTTTTAGTTGACATCGGTTTGGCAGGGTTTTTTTTTTTTTTTTTTTTTTTTTAGTGTGGTTTAGAGAAAAAGAGAGATAGAGAGAGGGAAAAAGGGAAAAAAAAAAAGCTTTAAAAGAGGCGTCGATTAAAGCTGCAAAAACAAAAATTTTGCACACTGTAAAATTAGGTTGTTTTTTTTGTTTTTTTGTTTTTTTTTTAATCTCTGTGTGCTGGCTGTTGCGCATCTACCCTTCCTCTCTTTTCTTCAGTTACAGTTGCCTGCTCACCAGTGTGGCTTTTTCGCTCGTCTCCTTTTGTTGGCTGTGGTCAGCCTTTTTTTTTTTTTTTTTTTTGCATTTGCTGGTGTGAGTGAATTTCTCACAGCTTCTCGTGAACGTGTTTTTTGAAAGTCCTTTTTCAACATTTGGTGCAACTATGATCGGCACCACGCCATTACTCTCATGCAGACGTGTCTGTGGATTCACACGTTTAGGCCTTCAGAAGTGTTGTGCCATCTCTTTAAAAAAAAAAAAAAAATTCCCTCTTTTTTTTCTCTTCTTTGCCTGAGTTGCAAGTATTTATTTATTTTTTTTAATTGATAAAAGGAGTCACAGGGCTCTAAAAGAAATGATCCCACAAGAGATCCTAAATATCAATATGGCGGCTTCCCTTGTGTTTAAGCCTTTTTTTACAAGTATTCAGTCTGTAAATATTTCCTTCGTTTAAGTATCTACAGGGAAAATATTTATTTCCCAAAAATGTTTTGGACATTCATTTTTGCAATACGAGCTGCTACACTCACCCTTTGCATTCATGTACATTTAGTCAAAACTAGTATTTTAAGGTGTGTTTTTTTGCACCAATATCAACAACCCTACTTAAAAACAGACCGATAAAATACAGTAAACAATGTTGTTGTTTTTTTTTTTTTACAAACATTTTTAATTATAATGTTAGTTCAGACTCCAACTTTCGCTATTTGTGTGTGTCTGTCCCTGGACGCATTACGCCCCCCCGTTATGAAATCAAACAATGACATCTCGAGCCCGGCACGCTGAAGAAAATTACATTTTGACACAATGGTGGCATCTTTGATTAATACATCGAGATGTGACTCTGCCGTTCTCTGATGGGGCCAATAGATAATAAATGTGAAGCCATAATGATGTGGCTGTCTTGCTATTGACAGGGGAGCCCTCCCATGCTTCGGTGCAAAGTAGAGCTTCCAATGGAGGCCCTCCGGTACACAGATTATTACACTGGCCGTTAAAATGAGCTAATGTTCCGCTGCCAGCGCTCGTCTCCAAGGGGACAGAAGCTGAATTCCCCTCTCACAGCTGCAAAAAAGAGGTGTAAATTAAAGCCAAACAAAGTGGGGGCGGGGGGGGCAACAAAACACAAGGGCCAGGCTACAGTATTTCTATGATTATAATGTGGAATTTCCTCAGTTTGCGGTGGAGAGGACGGATGTGGGTGTGAGGCCTCTCTCGCTATGTGCGACAGATGATGCCCGCGCAGCTTCTCGCAAAAAAAAAAAAAAAAAAAAAAAATGTGTGTTTGCATCGTTTTTCTCCGAGACACAACAATTCCACGTTCCAAAAAAAAGAAAAATCACGGTTAAAATCCTGATTTCTTTTTTGCGTGTGCGTGTGTGTGTGTGTGTGTGTGTGTGTGTGTGTGTGTGTGATTACATGTCCTCCAGTTCATCAGCCATATCTCAACAGAGGCGGCTCAAAGCGCCGCGCACGTAGCGGGGAAAGGCCGGCTGCCTTGCAAGATGAGCCGCTGCTGTTTATGCCGCGGGATCGTGACGCCGACGCCTCCCTCCAGGTGACTGTTAGCCGTGACGAGACATGGCCGATTTGAACGAGCGGGGGGCGGGCGACAGGTGCAGGTTTCACCCGCGATTCGACTCTCTCCCCCCTTTGGTTCAATTAAATCAAATGGAGCTGGGCGTCTCGCGTTCGCAACATCTGTGCGCGACGCGCGAAATATGGACGAAAAATATGAGGGAGAGGAGGAAGGCTTCGAGTTTTACGGCACATCGCAAACATCAAGGCATCTTTCGGGGAGGAGGAGGGAGTGGAGGGGTGGGTGACGGAGGGCTGGCGGAGGGTGGGGTGGGGGGGGGATAACGGCGGAAAAATATTCCACTTTGAGAATGTGCAAGATCTCATGCAGTTGCCTCTCTCACACGCTCCATCCCTCCTCTCTGCTGGCGCTAAATCACACGTTAGTACAGCCAGTGGATGTGTTGACAGTTTTACAAACAGAAATGTAAAACGCCATACTCAAGGGGGCCTGAGAGATAAGGGGGAGCCGAGCAGGGCAGGAAACAGAACAAACATGGCACGCGGGCGAGCCGAGAATGCCACCTTAAAACACCTTGGCTGGGTTATTTTAATTACACGGTGTAGGCTGCGCTAGCGGCTGCAGCTCCGAGTGGCGCGGCGGAGGAAGCGCATCTGCTCGACGCTGCTGGGACTTCCTATTGTTTCGGCGTGTCTGCGGATTAAAGTGTAAAAAAACAAAACAACAAATAATTGCATGGCCTATTTGCATTCTTGGAACGTTGTTCTTGATGCAACTTCCGCAGCAGAACATATGGAGGGATGCGGGACGCCGTGTGCAGGACAACGCGATACAATCGGTCCTTGACGGTCCACCGCGGTGGGCGGCACGGTTCATTAACGTAGGGCAAACGTACAAAAGCACAAAATCAGATAAACATGGGTTTAGTGACGATAAAGTTCTATAGAATAAGTGCAGCAGATCAGCTCTTAACATTGTGGGTTTACTGCTGAGTTGAATTAAGAAGAAAAGTGGCGGCGTACCCCCCCTTTCCAGATCTCGGGCCCTCCATGGGTAGTTTTCTCTGCATGCACACGCACCGCCGACCGAGCTGGGTGTCGTTTTGTGGAAAGTGGGCGCGACTGAACGGGGGCCGAGCGCTTGAGGTCCCTTAAACTCAAGAGGGGTATGAATTCAAATCAAAGCTGGGGATTCTTAGCCATTCGACGTGTGTGTTTTGCACGCTCGTGGCGAAAATGCGAGGACTTCTTTATTTCTTTTTCTTCTTCTTCTTTTTTTTCTCTTCTTCTTTTTTTTTTTTTATTTCTTATCAGATGGACTGAGTTTGGCGTGAAGACAACGAGTGGCCCCAACTGGTCCCGGCGCTGGTAGGACACCGGCCTGGCCTCTCTGAAAGGCATCATTAGAGAGTGACAAAACTGCCAGGGGCAAAACTGGCCTCGCACAATGATCAATTCGACAGACAGGATTGAATTATAGTGGGTGGGTGAGGGAGGGGGGGCGGCGAGGGGGGGGTGGGCAGGCTTCAAGGAAGGAGGATTGGAGGGAGTTGGTATAGTACAAGGCCCCCTACTGCTTTAATTACTGATGTGTGCGTCTCCCTATTAACAGCACACCTATGGTCCGCCGGGCCGCTCCGGGGCCCCGCACAAAGCTGTGGGAGAAAGAACATTCTGCAGTGAGGCAGGGAGACAGAGACGTAGCCACACACACACACACACACACACACACACACACACACACAAAAAAACGGCGTGCTCATTAGCGAATGGTAATCAGTGGTCGAGAGGTTGGGCACTCACCTCACAAAACGCCACATGTCAATTTGTCCCCTTCCCATTCATGGGCCCGCTCGCGCTTTACCCGGCTCCCCTCATGCGCCCTTGTTGAGGAGAATTGGACGGAGCGCCGTGGGGGGAAAACACTCGCAGGGAAATGTAAACACAGACTTGGAGGCGAGCACGCTCCTCATCAGCTGTGGCCCCTGGCTCGCTCTTATCGGCGTCTGTCCCCCAGCCACCCACCCACCCGCCCGCCCCCGTCGGCGGCGGAGCGACGCCGCGCCTGGACTGACGCGCTCGCCGCCGTCCGCTCCCATGAAGCCAGCGTATTTATACACAGCTCTGATAGGGGCCTCGATGGAGGCCTGATTATGGTCCTTTATGACTGATATTGAGCGGTTGCAGTCACTATTTCATTTTTTTTTTTTAATCTGTTTTTTTTTTCATATTTAAATAGACGGCGCGCTGACGTGTTTCTCATTCCTCGTTTCTGGAGTCGGTTTGTCAGTTGGAATTGCAAATCCTTTCAAAGATTATCTTCTGAGCGGCTGTCCACGTGCAGGAGGGTCTTCTTTTTTTTTTCATTTCATCTGAAAAATTCAAGACGTCGGCCACCATTTTGGCGAAACTCTTAGATCATCGTCACAAAAAAAAAGTCCAATGCCTCTCAGGTTGTAAATTTTTAGCATTTTAAATACAATATGATACAGTTATTGTCCAACGTATGAGTAAAACAACCTGATAGCTTGCGTTTGCGTTGCAGTTGTGGCTCTAAATCTGTCATGATTATGTTAACTGTGATACAGTATCGATGCTGTATCATTCAAAAAAAAACCTATTATTCACACACGTCACTTATACATCAATATTTTGAAAAATATATTTAATTTCCTTCTTGCAAAGACTTCGAGGATTTATATCGTTTACATCTAAATAGATTAGCTTAGCATGGAGCAGAGGAAAACAGCTAGATTGACTCTGTCC
>CAAKHG010045595.1:0-10334 GCA_901007715.1 Dactylopterus volitans
ATAATGAGTGAATATGGTGATATATAAAACGCTCAGACAGATTTGATGGAGCACAGGGCCATTATGAGGACAGCTGCTGTGTTCCAAACCAATCTGACTGGGTAAAGTTGGAATGTGTTGGTTACAGCTCGCGTGTCTGATTCTGTGCGGAAAAGCACAGAAAATCCAAATCTGCAAATTCATGATCCCTTCTTAATTAGGAGACTTGTTCGTGATGGCGTGTGACGCCTACAAGTCATTAATAAACTCAAAGGACAGAATCCTGCAAACAGTTGTAGGCAACAAACGGGAGCATAACGGCTCATGTTTATTAATTGAATACATTACGGAGGCAAAATGAGACGGGTTCATTTAAAATTCATGAAAGGTGCTTTGTGATTTTTGGATAAATGTCAGCGTGTGTGTGCCCACTGAAGCCAAAGCAGATTGTGGCTTTTACACCGTCCACATGTTTATGGGTCAAAGTCGGAGCTGGAATGCGTGAGCAATGTGTCCGGACATACAGATGTGGAGCGCAGCTGCTGGCCGGCGCCACGGCAACTCGCCACGGCCCGGCTGAGGTGCTCCGAAGGACAGTTTGCAGAACGTAACTCGGGTTCTGTGGGTTTACAGACGGTACAGCTGTGGCGCCTCTCAACGCAAAAGTGACCCGCAAGACCTCAGGAAAGAGTCCAGCCACATCGCCCTCGATGCGACAGTGACTCATGATTGCCTCTTTTGGAACAAAGCGATATTACAAGATGAGGCAGTCCCACAATAGCTTGTATAGAGGTGTGAATCACAAGGCTCATCCTGACACTGTATTATATTTACTGTTTGAGCAACAACAACAAACAATATTGTAATTTTGTAGATATCAAAATGTCTGTAACGATATTCTTTGACGTATTATTTGAGGCCTGGACCGCACTAGACCTCTGAAGGTGTGCTGGGGTATCTGGCACCAAGATGTTCGCAGCAGATCCTTTTAGTCCTGGAAGTTGTGAGGTGGGGCCTCCATGGATCGGACTTGCTTGTGCGGCACATCCCACAGATGCTGGACTGGATTGAGATCTGGGTAATTTGGAGGCCGAGTCAACACCTTGAACTGGTTGTTGTGTTCCCTAAACCATTCCTGAACCATTATTGAACCATTGTTGCCTTGTGGCAGGGAGCATTATCCTGCTGAAGGAGGCCACTTCCATCAAGGAACGTTTCCATGAGAGGGTGGACATGGTCTGCGACAAAGCTTAGGTAGCTGCTACGTGTCAAAGTTACATCCACGTGAATGGCAGGACCCAAGGTTCCCCAGCAGAACATTGC
Organism: Dactylopterus volitans; assembly: GCA_901007715.1. NCBI lineage: Eukaryota > Metazoa > Chordata > Actinopteri > Syngnathiformes > Dactylopteridae > Dactylopterus > Dactylopterus volitans. The sequence goes on from CAAKHG010045595.1 coordinate 1,303, forward strand.
GTTGTGAAGCATCACACTGCCTCCGCTGGCTCGCCTTCTTCCCATAATGCCTGTTGGTGCCTTGTGTTCCCTGGGTAAACGACACACACACACACCCAGTGATTCATCAGAGCAGGCCACCTTCTTCCATTGTTCTGTGGTCCAGTTCTGATGCTCACGTGTCCATTGTTGGTGCTTCCAGCTGTGGACGGGGGTCAGCACGGGCACCCTGACTGGTCCCACACACAACAAACTGTAATGACTGTGTGTTCTGACTCCTTTCTATCAGAACCAGCACCAACTTTATCCAGCAATTTGAGCTACAGTAGCTGGTCTGTTGGATTGGACTACACGGCCCAGCCCAAACTCCGAACTTGCATCAACGAGCCATGGCCACCCATGACCCTTTCGTCAGTTCTCCTCCTTTCCTTCCTTGGACCACTTTTGATCGGTCCTGACCACTGCAGACCAGGAAACACCAACAAGAGTGGCAATTCTGGAGATGTTCTGACCGAGTCGTCCAGCCATCACAAATCCTTACATTTGAGCATCGTTCTTGTGTCCAATTCCCAATTCTGTATTTCCCACTGACAGGTGCCATTGTAACCGGATAATCAGTGTTCTTCCCTTCACCTGTCAGCCGTCATAATGCTGATTATGTGTAAAAATAATTAGTGAATGGGTGGAGTATCGATCTAGATTGATGGATTATTACATCTGTTAACATTGTCCCTTTTAAATCAAATTTCATTTCAGTAGTTATCATGAGAAATCAAATGAACCATTTCACTGGCTGACAGTTTTGTTTGCGGTCACAACTATTTTTGAACAGGATAGGGAGAGAAAATCAGTGGATTGATTCTTCCTGCATGATAGAGAAACTCAAAATCACAGAATTAAATGTTATCATTACTAGGTAAACGGGAAATCTTTCAGTTTCACTCCACTGTCTATCCATCTGCACGCTCCCTCCCTCAGCTCTTTTACGATGGTTCGGTTCATCAACATTTAAACATGATGTAGCCACCACTGAATGCATTTTTTGCCCCCAGTAGCTTTGCCAGTTCATCAAAGTGGGGCAGCGTCCGATCCGACCGAGGTCAATCAGAAACAATCAAAGGTTTACATATTGATGTATCCCCACTGACAGTCATGAAAAAAAAACAAAAAAAACTGAAAAATCCCAAAACAAAACACGATTTATCTAACTCTGCTCATTGATTACGACATAAACTTCATAGTTTCTGCTCTGAATCAACCTCTACTAGGTGTTGGACTGTGGTGCGAATGTGAGCCAATCATCCAGGTTGGTTTCCCAGATAAAAGTTTCTCAGTAATGTACACGGAGGAAGGGGGATTCTGTAGCCCCAGTGGAGAATGGATATCGGGGGAGGGTAGGTGGTGGTGGTGGTGATTCATGTTCACAGGCTTTGAATACATCGCAATCAGTCAATAAGTCCTCTCCATGCCTTTACTTTGCAGCGAGCAAACAAGCTGCTCTGATTACTAGCAATTGAATCTTTTGACATTCTTTGGCTGAAAGATTTCTACTCTTCTGCTCTCCAAACTTCTCGAGCGTGATCTCTGGAGTTTGGTCCTCATACCTGCAACTCCCGACAGTCTCCCGGGCACTGCAGTGTCTCCCCTGCGCGCTCATTTGATTATCTTCAGCCCTGATTTGACTCGTAGGTTGATTTTTGGCCCACAGGCGGCGCTGTGGGTCACATGATAAACACACCGGACGTGCCTTATACCTTGGGGTTTAGTTGATACAAACCAAAACCACGTGATTGCATGTTTGTGCTTTTGGAAATCATTTCAGGGGAGCAGAGGTCTCCAAATTCATTTGGAATCGCCCGCAGGGGCTGGTGAATATGCATCTATGCACCGTCACCCTATCCGCTTTTGACTCAGGCACATCATGTGCGAGCGCATATTTGCTTCCTGTTTGACCAAAGTCTGACCTTGTGCAACGCTCAAAAACCACCTCATTCATGTTTCCTCCTCCATTCTGTCAGTGTGACTTGTGGCTTAAGGGTTTCGTGACTGTTTCACACATCGAGTGGAAATGTGGCCAGATCACTGCACAGGACCTCGCTGTGGCTTTTTACTGCTTCGCTAACACACATGCGCTGTGTGCGCGCGTGCGTGTGTGTGTGTGTGTGTGTGTGTGTCCTATGAAGTGACTTTGCCATGGCATGGAAAAAGTTCTATATTTAGCACCAGGATGGAGGGGGTGTTGGTCTGTGCCTGCGTGTGCCAGGCCTTGTAGTATTTTTATCCTGCAGTCTTTTGCATTAATGTCCAAGGACCGGAGCTCGTTTGCATGCACATGCACATGCACAAACACACGCACACACACACACACACACAGTGATTTTTGCGCAATTTTCATGGTAAATTCACATCTATATTACAGTGTTTCTGTGATGATTTGTTGTATCTGGGTGCTCTGACAACTGTTAGACCCACTGCTTATAGAGGCCACTGTATATTAGCCTTAGTGCCGAAGTTTGCAACCTGGCAAAGAACTCTTATTATTATTATTATTTTTTTTTTAAAGAACTCACGGCTCTTTCATAGAGAAATTACCCAGAGGTGACGATTGATGCTCAGAGGCATGGATGGTACCAGATCGGCCCACCCTCCCCCCTGCAGCCTGATTCTCGTGTCTTCACCTACAAAAAGAAACCATAACAAAAGTGAGCAGAGTGTGAGGAATCGAAAGAAACCATTAATGTCATTTTCCGACAAGTTGGCCAGGGACCACAACGCGAAGCACACTGCACCGTATTTATTTAGACTGCCTTATTATATTAGCCAGTAAATCTTGCTTTTCCGTTGTTCTTCGGTAATGTGATTCTATCCTCCGCCCGTTTTGTCACCGAGGAGCAAATACTTGCGCTGCTGTTGCTGTTGGTTGTCATGACTTCATGAGTGGTTGTCGCGCTGTCGCCTTTCCAGTTGCTCATCCTTTGAGTTCAGTGAAGCGCGCGACTCTGCAGAGGTGTTGCTTCTTCTGTCGGTGTCAAAATAGCAAAAAAGATGACAGGCCGACGCCGCTGCCGAGCTGGAGCTGTTGTAGAGTTGCGCAGGCGTTCGCTAGCACGGCTCAGATGGTTGAGTGGCGGTCTACTAATTGGAAGGTAAATGGTTCGATCCCCACCGGCAGAGAGTCCGAGCGTCCTTAATACTGAACCCTAATTGCTGCTGATGAGCGCCTTGCTCGGCAGCCCCAACCATCAGCGCATGCCTGCGTGTGTGAACGTGAGTTTGAATGAGGCGACAGTAGCTTTTACGCCGTAAAACACCCTGACTAGCGTTAAGGAAGGAAAGGGCTGTATAAATGTAAGGCCATTACTCTAGTTATCCTCCGGCGACTATAATCGGCCTCGAGTGGTGTTTGTGACACCCTTAGGTGGAAGGGATGAAGCAAGTACTGTGAATCTAATCAGCTAATTCTTGTCATATGGCGTGCGGCGCGTTTGCCGCACGCCAAACGCGCTTCAGACACGTGGATGAAAGAAGCGGGTGCCCTGGGAGCCTCTCCAGTAGGATTGGGAGCCATGAAAAAGCGTGGCTCCTTTAAGGCAGAGCTCGGTGCAGTGAGTCAGCTGTCGAGTGAAGTTCAGCTGCCGCTGAGAACGGGGAATTACAAATGACCTCTTTAAGCGCTTCTGTTCTCATTTACGTGATGCCGAAATGATTTTTGGAGAACGTGCAAAGGATGTTACGTCACAATAATGCCGGACCAAGTTAAGCAAAATTTAAGTAATTCAATGCAAAGGCCATGGATTTCCATCATTTTAATGCGCTATTTCACTGTTGCACCACCTATAGGTCAAAGGGCACATCAGAGAAAATTCTGCTGCAGCTGGATGACGTGTGTTAGGTGTAGCAATTATGTGGATGCGGCAGCAATGGTAGCGGGAGCGGCGCAGCAGCCTCAGAAGCAGTGAGAGGGAACCATCACGTAGCAGGCATCCTTGACAGGTGCTGGCTTTTCATGTGATCAGCACGTCTGCGCGTGGTTATGCTGAGCCGGCAGGTTCACTACCTCCATGGTTCCACATGGTTACAAATCCATGACCGAAAAAGAAAAAGGAAAAAAAAAAAAAAAAAGATAACTGACAGGCTTCTGCATGCAGGAGGCCAGACTGAAAATGAAACAACAAAGCAATGTGCTCTCGTGCACTTTCTAGTCGGACAGAACAAGTAATTAACCTTTGTGTGTCAGTCCATGTTGATAAGTGTCAGGGGATGAGGGAGGGTTAGCAATTAAAAAAAAAAAAAAAAAAAAAAAAGGACATTTCCAGCATAGTAATGATCCATCATTTGCGTTAGATATCCTGCGCTAAACAGTTGGTGTTTGTACATTTCAGTGGAGATGAAGTGGGGGGTCATCTCCATTAGGGCTTGTGGCCAAACAAAAGGAAAAAAAAAAAAAAGAAGAATGAGAGGAGATTGAAAACAAGATAGTGAGAGCTTGTCTGGCAGCTCCGAACCACACATTTAGCTCAAAGTGTTGAGGGACATCAAATGAGGAACTAATGGATACATGAGGAGATGATTCCCCGTGGGTTCATCTCGACAAACATTTTGGAATCTATAATTCCCTCGGTAAGATTACAAAACTCCCCTCGCATATTTCAAACCGGAAACCAAAGATGCTGGAAAAAAAAAAAAAAAGTGAGATTACCGTGAAAAACAAACACTAATTTTTCAGTTAGTCATTTTTGTTTGTCAAGTTTCAGGTCTTAACCTTCCATCGTGGTGTGATGATCAGCTCTGACTCAGGTTAAGGTTGTGGATTGTCCGAACTCCAACTCTTGACTGGTTCTCCTTTCCCAGTCTTGACCTTAGTGTATTGGGACAGTATTTTGCAATCCTGTTCCTCCCCCTCGCTCCCCCACCCAAAATGTTCCAGATGACTCCCTGTTCCGACACACCTGATTCGAATGATCAGCTCATCATCGAGGTCTGTAGAAACCCGGCAGCAACCTATTCATTTGAATCAGGTGCTGAATCAGCAGCAGGGAGACGTCTGAAACATTTAGGTTTTGGGGGGGGCTCAAGGACCAGGTCTGGGAAACACTTAATTAGGCTGTCTGTGTCTTATTTTACTTGTGATTCACTTTGTGGTTTCCTTTTAGCAACTGTGCTGTGGTTCATTTGATAGTTGTTGGTTTTTGCACGTTTCCAATGCCTTTTATGAGACCCTTTAAATCTGGGGCCTTTGGTGTTGTGAGTCCCCAAAGGACCGCGAGTTCTCTCTTCTGTGGTTTTTATGGTAATTATAAGAGGCCTCGTATACCTTGAATCTCTTAACATCTGTAACTCCAGTTGACACCGTGCCAGAAATAAAAATGGAATTATCTGCAAGAACACACATTGAAAAATGTAAACTGCTGGAGGTGTGTTAACGCTCTCAGTTTGTCCGTCCCTCCGTCGACATTGTTGCGAACGCAATATTTCCGCAATACCTGAAGGAGGTTTCTTCCAATTTGGTGCAAATGTCGACTCAGGCTCATGGATGAACCGAAAAAAAAAGTTTGACCAGTCACGTGTTTATTTTGGAAGCGATTATGACAGATCTCTTAAGACTAATATTGTCGTGAAAATCAGGATTACTTTCTGACTTTGCAGTGATAACAGAACTTTTTTTTTTTCTTCCAAAACAAATAGTTTTACGGGCTGTATAATAAAGATTGTGTAAAAGTACCAGGAATCGGAAAAAATGGATTGATCTTTTGTGGTCGCTTGTTTCTTAATCGAAAGCAGAGCAGGGGCCAGAGAATTCATTCGATTTATATCTACAGGAGATTCTAGGGATGTGACAGTCCACAGAAGTCATGGTCCTGCACGTACATCGGCGTGGTGGGTGGTCTCAAATCGGCACAACAGGCAAAAAGCAAAAATAAGTCCCAAATGCATCATTTTTTTTGTTTTCTTTTCATTTTTTTTGAACAGTTGCGCAAGTTAGAGTTTTTTCCACTGAGTGTTGATTACAAATACGTGAGTTGGTTTTGTATTAAACAGTTGACAGTGAACACGACGTACACACACACACATAAGTCGTGCTTTTAATCATCGTTCGATCATCGACAACTGAGAAGCATCTCATGTTATAAAAGTACAATATAGACAAATTAACCAAAAATTAATAATGTGCATTAGTGTACGTTAATTTGTTTCACTTACAGTACAACCCACAGTATTTAAACACTCAGTACCACATACCGGTCCTCTACCACTGCATTCGGGCCCTGTACTACCACATACGGGTTCTCTACCACCGCATTCGGGCCCTCTACTACCACATACGGGTTCTCTACCACCGTATACGGGTCCTGTGCTGCTGCACGCGGGATCCTGGCTGTGTGAATGCAAAGGCTAACCGCCTCTGTAACGTCTTTATCCTGTCTACTTTCAAATGCAGAGGCTTCTTAAAAACAGCAGGGAGACGTTGTTGAACTCCTTCTCTTGAGCCGAGCTTTGACGGTGATCGCTGCTCTTGTCCACGGGGAGCCCGGAGTATTCCCACACAGCTGACTCTGGAGAAGCAGGCGGCTTCTCCAGCTCCTTTTGCGCCATCCGAACTCACCGGAGTCACTCCTCCGCTCCTCGCGTTGCGTTTCCATCTCCTTCCGTTGCTTGGCGGCAGTTGGCCACCCGCTCTCACGTGGCGTGCGACCGGCTTCCCACTCAGACGACCTCGTCATGCGACCGTTGGCCACGAATGCACACACCGTTACACCCCTAAGAGATCCACATCTAAAGAGCGGATCTTGACAAACGTGGGTGTAGCGGTGCGTGCCGTGGGTCAGACGGAACGCCGTCTGATCCAGTTTTGCCACAATACATTCTCCTTGGGCAACAAGCAAGAGTGTAAGTGTTCGAAATAAGCAGCGAGACAGGAAAATCAATGCGTTAGCTAGAGGGCAGCGGAGCTTGAAAAGAGCCAACTCCCTGACATGCTTAGTGCCTGGAGGAGGCTGTCAGACAGACTGAGGACTGGAGGATCCACCTCAGAAGGCAGTGCCGGAGCTGACTGATGCTACGCTGCGCCAGAGGAGCTCTATCATATATTTGACATGTGCTTTCTTCCCTGGTTTTCAAATTGACTGTTAACTTTGCGGTGTTTGCTTTTGCGAGATTCTCTGTCGCCCCCTTTTTTGTCATACATATATCCAGTCGTCCTTGAGCTCAGGCTCAGTGACAAGGTTATTCCCAGTATTAACCATTAAAAGCCTGGTTTAGCTCACTTTAGAATGTTTTTCCTAATTTTTTATTGTGTTAAACCGATCTTTCAAACCCATTCTCATTTATGTGAAAAGAAGGAAATAAAAATAATAATTGCACGTCTTAAGTAAAGCTTAATGTTCTTTGTTTTAGCTATGTGATTTGATTCAGTTTTACAATGCCAGATATTAATAATCTATGAGACTGACAACAAATGCTTGGGACCAATATGGGTTTGCTGAAAAAATAATAAATAAATAAATGAATGAATGAATGAATGAATGAATGAATGAATGAATAACACAGGGTAACTTTACTTCAAGCGTCTGTGTGATTGAAAGAAACGTGATCTTAAACCAAGACATGCAGCCTGTCCTATTAAGTTAACTGAATCTGATAAATAGATAAACAAAATTAATGTATTTATTGCGAACGTTCCAGCATTGTTATCCAAATCTGTCGTCTTCATTCAGCCATCCAACTACTCGGCGTTTGAAGGACACTCATCCCTCTTTCCAAACTTTTGAAAACACGATATCAAGCTTTTTTTTTTCTTTTCCCAAAATGAAAATTGTGTCACCAAAACGAAAATGGGCATGCTTTCATGTCGCTGGGGTTTATTTGTTTCTATGATAGCTCCATCGCCGTGGCAACCGTGCTTTTTGACGGACTGCGCGATCGCGATGCGTCTCACATGTTTGGCTCCAGCACGCAGTCCCGCTGACTCACCGGAGCCTCTGCGGTCGGCTGTTGTGTTCTGCCGTGGCCTTCTCTGGCACAACGGCCTTGAGCGATGATAGGCTATTACCTGACACATGTAACCAATCAGATGGTGCCGTCGGTCCACAGGGTCGCGAGGAGGGCCGCAACAGGGCCGCAACAGGGCCACAGTGCGTTTGCAATTTGTTTCATATCAGCCGCTGGATTAAAACAGTATTTAGACCGACAGCGGTAAAAATGCCAAATTCAGTATCTGATCAGCCGAAATGTCAAAATGTCAAACCCGAACAACAAGATTCCTCTTAAGCCAGAAATCACGGAACTGGAACGGAAAAATTAAAACGCAAGAGAGGTAACACAAGATTAGGAAAAGCTTGCGGGCTGGAGAGCACGAGCAGGCGAGCCCAGGACGGACGGAGGCTCCGGTGATGAGGGGCAGCCCTCGGGGGACATGTCAGAGCTTTTCTCTTATTTGATGTGGATCCACCAAAGAAAGTTTTGAAATATGTATAGAGGCAGCAGGCCAGGTCTCTGAGAGCGCCCGGTAAAGCCCAGTGGACCTCGGCTTCCAAATAATTCTCCCCGGGTCAGATCAAGAGTTCAGTTAAAGGTTGCCGCCATGTCACTTAACGGAACAGCCCAGGATTCTGCATGTTATTTATTTCTTTTTTTTTTGTTAAGCTTTAACAGCAGAACACGAGTGGATCAGTGTCAGAACAGTAGCTGTACTGGAAAAGCAGACCTTTTAGGCCTTCCGGTGCAGGTGAACAAACTCACGCAGACAGGAAATGAGCCGAAGTGCGTCAGGGCCGATGGTTGTTGGCGGGCCGCTCGCTGCTCTCCTGAATGATACTCAACTCATATGTTTGGGTTTTTGTTTTTTTTTTTCTTTCAGTGAAAAACCACATAAAGCCTGAAGGTTTTTCAATTTTTCCTCTTTGAATAATCATGAGGAAGAAGCGATATTTATGATCATCCAGTGACTCATCGTCTGCCATCAGCCGGGCTCGGGAGGTGATTTCAGACGGCCGCCGTCATCCCACGACCTCTCATCCCTCCTTCCCTGCTGATTCCTGCATGTTCTTCACGCG
>CAAKHG010045598.1:0-30782 GCA_901007715.1 Dactylopterus volitans
CAGAGGGGGGGGGGGGGGGGGGGGGGGGGGGGGGGGGGGGGGGGGGGGGGGGCTCTGGTGTTGGCGCTCGCGGCGATCTTGCACATCTGTGATGCACCAGCCAGACAACATTGAAATAGTTGAAATAAGATATGTTTAACCACTTCTTATGAAATGACTGTGACAACTGCGATGTATTGTTGATGGATAAAGTGCACGTCTTCTCCAGCCTTTACTGATCAGTCTGGTCATAGGTGATTATGAATGTGTATAAATAGGAATAAAAAGAGGAATGTGTCTGAAAACAAAAATTATTCCAACTTCATGGGCAACGGTGCAGCTTTGCAGTAACAGAATATGGATACTAGACTGACCTGCCTGCAGATGATTACTTCCTTAAATCTGTCATCTTGACTTTTTACATTCTGCTAATATGATGGTATTATTTTTGATGTTATTATTTATTATTTACCTTCATGAAAAATCCTGCTCTGACATGTTTTCTCTGTTGGTACAAAACAAACACAGACATTCACGCAATCGGATGGGAGACGGGAGGTGCAGCTCTGGGAATGAGTTGAAAGCCTTTAATTTTTTTAACCAGATCAATTTTTTTTTGAGGATTTAAGAAGTACTGGCAGGAAAAACAAAAACAAAAAAAACAAACAAATATGAAACACTATTCATGTTTACATCAAAAAGCACAGATTTATAGGATTAAATGCGCAACCAGGCAGATTTTGTTTAAAAAAAAAAAAAGAAAGAAATTCAGTTAAATGGATATAAAAGCTCGCAATGTCAAGAGTCATCCGCAACCGGGCGAAAAGGGAAGCTCGTCGTTACTCGGCTCGTGCAGCCTGAGACGTTGCTGCGTCCCACTTCACGCGCAGCCCCAACTAACCCGGCCTCGACGCATAAATCCTGCAGAACCCTTCCTCCCCTTTTGTTCCCCCCCCCCGACTTTGTTCCCCCCCGCCCCCTCCAGTTCTCCCGCGGAGCGCTAACTGTACAAGAAAACCCACAAACAATCACAAGTCCGGCGAGAATTCACAGATTAGCGCTGTCGCGGCACAATCTGCCCCGGAGAGAAGCGAGCTCCCCCGCCCCCCCGCGCAGATTCGCTCCCCAGCACAATTTAGTCCCCCTTTATTCCGCTCGCCGCCGTTCACGTTTGCCGCTTACGCGCTCGGCTGATTGAGAGTCCATTCGGCATTCAGGCCTGCTCTCGGAGGTCACGCCAATGCGACGGAAAGCTTTCCTTTGACACTTGAGATTCGGATCAGCCGGCCTACGGCGAGCTCCCCTCATTCCAGACGCCGATGCGGCTCGAATATTTTTGCAGCCGCAATATGCAGCGTGGGATCAAATCTGTGAGATATACATGTGATACTGTACTCGCATGGGTGAGAAGTGAAGGGAGTACGAAACGGGATGCGGAGGGGCCATAAATAGCATCGTTTGAAGGATTATTTGGCATCGGAGAACAGCTCCCCAGACAGAAAACATTACGCGTCATTTTTTTTTTTTTTTAAACCAACTGGTTTACATAAAACACCCTGAGGAGCTAATAGAAATCGACTGATATATTTTTACTGATTGAAAGGAAAACAAGGGGAAAAGAAAACGGGGAACAGCATGTAAATTCCGCAACGATAGAAAGTCCCAACAACGAGCTGATTTGATTATCATGATGGGGGACATTCAAGGTCCCTCGGAGATTAATTTTGATAACTGGTAGAGCTGCCCGGCGCCGTCCTCCTGTCAATTTTTTAATTTCTTCATGAGATATCCCAAAGGTTGACAGTCTCATTAGAAAGAGTTTGTGGGCTGCTTTAGGTTTTCCTGCTAATTTGCAAATGTCAGCATGATGACATGTAGCAGTTAGCTGGTGAACATGGGAAATATAACATGAAATCTCTATTTGCATCTCGACATGAATAGTCAAAAAGCAGATATTCTGCTATTTCCGACTAAAAACGCCCCTCGTATTCACATATGTTGACAAAGTTGGTGGTCGTCAAGGCTCTTATTTTTAAAACTTAGGCCACCTGTTATTTTCAAAGTTTGATACTACTAATATCAGCAGTGGGTTTCTCTCACAGTTTGGTTAGGTTAAATTAAATAGAGGTTTGAGTCGACACAGACCCTTTTCACAGCATTGACCACATGTTGGAAAAGCTTTCGCTAAGAAAGATGCTCTGGCAGAAATCCTTTCGGGCAAACTTCTCCCATGTTCCTGGACGCAAACAACAACAAAAAAGCATTGCTGGCAGTGGACACCTGGGTGCTAATAAGAGTAACACCACTGCATACCTGCATGTCCGCGAGTTAGCAATGACAATGTCAGAATGTTAGCGTGCTAGCTTTGGCCTCAGCGCCGCTGCTCGGGACGCCCCACGGCCAGCATGGCTCCGGACCTGTTTTAATATCACGGCCCCAGAGGATAGCGAGATATTCGCTGAAACCCAACTACAGAGGCGACTGCAGAGGCTTCCAACACTGCGAGGAGGGGAAACTCAAAACTGGGGCAAAACGCTCTGAATGTTCTCGTCGGAGAGACGGAATAATTTAGAGATGCTGAATACTGCACAGGCTGCGGTTCACTCGCAGGGTGAATACGACAGTCGCAGCCTCCGAAAAAGACCTCATTTGGTTATAAAAGGGCTGGCGGCGGGCTTGGCGCCTCAAGAATGAACTGACAATGGTTGTCCAGTGCGACAGAATCCACAGTACCTGGCCATCTGCTTCTCAGCATCACGCTGCCCCCAGTCCAACACGCTGCCTGCCAAAAACCTACAGCTCTGACGCCAGCAAACGCGGGCGCGCTGCACGGATTTATAACAGCGATCTCATGCCACATATGCGTTGGAAAAGAAAGGGAGGTGGTGGGGGTGCGTTTATGCAGATCTAGATTTGGTTTTTTTTTTTTAGGACGTCGTTCAATGCTGGGAGGGGAGCGTTTTTTTTTTTCTTCCCAAAAGCAGAACAGATTAGGATTCAAATGTTCGTCAAGCACCGATCCCCACCCTTGCCCCCCAAAAAAAAGAGGAGAAAAAAAAGGAAGTTTTTATGGTTTTCACAGCGATTCGAGCTTCGCCGGAGAGCTGATCAAACGACTCGTCTGGCGTTGGACATGTGTGGGATCGGTGGTGTGAGAACAGCCATTTCTTTCATCCTCCACACAGCAGAAAACGGATGGCTGGTGACCGGCGCCTCGGGCAGTTCGACTGGCCGGTCGCACCAGCGCGCATGTGTTCACTTGCTGCATTGCTCCAAAAAAGAAAAACATTTTTTCTTTTTCAGTCGTCTCCTTGACCCAGAAAACACACACACACTCTCCCTCTCTAATCTCCCAAACTTGCGACCTCCTTATCTTCCACTGAGGCGTCGGCAGCCATGTAAATTCAAGTGGAAAGGTGAGAGCAAGTTTAAGCTTCACTTTTAAATGCTCTGCCTTTTCTTTTTCTTTTTTTTCTTTTTTTTTTTTTAATTTAACCACACACATTTCATCATCTGGCTTAGGGGAATGGCGCTCCGACTCCACTTATCACCAGCCTTCGCGAGCAAAACCAAGCCCCGCGCTAATGAGACGCTCTCGGTGAGTTCACCCTATCGAGCTCCTAAATCGTCTCCTAATTCCAGGAGCCGCGACCGTTCCTAGCAGGACCCCCGTGTGATCTGAGACGCCGCAGAAGGGGGAATGTGCGGTGAAAAGTGTTGATGGGCGCTTTGATGTTCACTTCTCCACATTCCCGAGCTTGTGCTGGAGGTGCTGTCCCACATTAGCCCGTCCTGCCTGTGATCTGACAGGGAGAAGGGGAGCTCGCTGCGTGGATGCATTATTCATTACCGAGCCTGACTCACTGCATCTTCTCCTTTCAGCGGATCTTTAGTCCCGGTTGGAGACAGGAGTGTTACGGTTCCGTCATGCAATTCGTGTAGCCATTCTGAGGTCAGACGAATAATCCGGGCAGAACCGGAGCAATTACAGTGGAAGATGATGATGATGATGATGATGATGCACACAAGATAACTGAAGGATGCACAGCATTTATGCTTAAAGGTGCTACATGAAAGTATCTCCAGGCAGAGCATTTGAAAAAATTTACTAAAATGATCAATAAAATGGGACCACACTTTGGCCATACGTATACGTATATACTGTGTGTAAACTGGCATGACAGCTCCTCAAAAGTGAAGCCAAAAGATCCCCCTCTAGTGGCCGCCTGCAGTATAGACGATAAACCCCACCCCCTCTATGATAGTGGACGGGGCCTGAACCAAACTCTTCTTCATAAAATGTTTTCTTAAAGCTTTTTTTTTTTTTCTGTCACGTTAGATAATTTTCAATCACGCTGATGTTGCTTCGGGTGTTGATTTGACATCTTTTATTCAAATTAGTAATTTAATTCTACATAAATGATAGTGTCACATTGTGATTGACCGCATTTCCGAGTGAAATACCGGATGCTGTGGAGGAATTTACGAACTTTTGTTTAGGAATCGCACTTAAGAAAGCACTTTTCTAACTATTATTGTCTGTATCAAAATGTGGAACTGCGTTTTTAGGAATTTACGAGACATTTGAGAGCAACACAGGATGGGAGCGTCCATTTTGGGTCCATTTTTGCACAGCAGGAGGAGGCGGAGCCACAGTGCACTGACTATATACAGCCGGTGGTTTTGACGTTACATTGAAGATGGCTTTACTACTGAGATATCTATTGAAGCTAGCATGCTAAGCAGCTAACCTCAGGAGGTGATAGTGGGCCACTGTAACATCCGGACAGCCTTAAGAGGAAGAAGTAGTGCTGCCCAGAGGTCATTTTAAGCAAATAAAACAGAGGTACTGACCTCGTTTGGACAATTCAAAAACTGAATAGAACAAAACGTGCTGAAACACATCAAAAACATTGCTGATATTCGGTTTTGTCTTGGCCGTTTTCTTACTATGCTCTTACAAGATGTTGTATAAGCCGACATCACACGTGAAGATTATGAGGCGGCAGTTTTGTCTTGACCAGCTTTTGGCAGTTCTCGCGTATTCTTGCCCTGCCATTAATTGGTAGTCGGCTGTTTTTTTATACAACGGATGATTTTAAAGTTAGCTTGTGATGGCACCAGTGACGGGTTGAATAAAAAGGGCCAAACGCTGCCCTATACTTTTCATTAGCTTTCTGTCTCGACTGTGTGCCCAAAATAAGGTCTTTGAATTGGCCAGGAAAAAAAAACATTAAACTGCAAAAAAACACCATGATTCTGTGATGAGATCCCAGGCAGCTGCAGCTACAAATATTACAGAATCCATTTTGCGGTTCTCCTTTCAACTTTTATGCCATTTCACGATCCGGCTCCAGACGATATTTCTGAATTACTCAGCCCTTATCAAGCATTCATGGTCTGCAACCCCTCGTAAAATGGAGGACAAAGGGGGGTCAGAGCATTTACTGTTAACACGCCACATCTCTGGAACAGCTTGCCTGACAGCCTGAGAGCTGAAGAATCAGCGTGTCCTCTAAAACCACTTTTAAAGACACATTTCTCATGTATATTGTACATGCATATAACGCTTGCCTTATTTCTGTTGTTCCATTTTGATTCCTATTTTATAGATTTTACTCCTTTATCAGTTCCCCCCATCTGAGGACTTAACCGGCATGTGTGCTGACGTTGCGTTTGATGCCGTATTCACCGCTGTTTTTGCTAAGCGCTAACTTCATTATTATTACATCATGAAAGGGACAGTGTGGCAAGATTGTCTTTGTGGCAAAGTTACCCTCAGTGCAACAAACTCATGCAGCACAAGTAGCTGACATCACCCAAAACTGGGATTTTTTTTTTTCCTCCCTAATCATTAATTAATGTGACTGAGTTTCATAAAGAAAACCCACTATGAAAATAAAGTTTTCATCATTCTGAGGGGCTACAAAGTGCTGTTTGAAATCTTTTGTGCTTCCATACGGGAAGAACATGACAGCCGAAGCCTCACAGGAGGATATCCTCTAACAAACCTGCCAATTAGAAGGAACTCTCCAGCTACTCCCAGCCGTCTCATGGCCATGAGCAGCCCTCGGACTGTCATGCCTTCACAGAAGCAGACAACAACTCTGGCTTTCGGCAGACGCTCCCGCAGCTTCCGCAGCAGCCTGTCAAAGTGCTTCTCGCCGGCGTTGCTGTAGATCTTGTCAGAGTGGGAGAGGCAGAGGCCTTCCTGCGAGGCCAGCTCTTTAAACACCTCCATCCCGCTCTCGCCGTAGTTACCTGGGAGACACAGGAGCAACTGTTAGGCGCCTTTCATCCGCGAAAATCGACTTCCCGCTGCCCTCCTGAACTCAGGACTGTTTCTGGGCTGCGTTTTGCTTTCCCTGCACATTTAAGCGCCCCCTTGCGGCTTCTTTTTATGGAATCAAGAGCAGCACAACTAGAGCAAACTGAGCGAGGTCGACCTCGACTGCGGCATGCGGGAACAAGGGCAGCATTTGTCACGGTCGGGCCGGCCGCAAATGCAGACCTTCATGGCCAATCAGCTCCGGCTTTGCCACAGCAACACTGGTGAACCCGGCTACACGTCAAAGTTGCCAGATTTTAAGTTTAAACCCCTGACACGCAGATTTATTTGTTGCCAAAGTGACACGCGGCGCTGCATCATAGCGAAAGAGAAGAACCAATCTAATAAAAATCATTCACTCAGCAACAAACCACTGATAGCGTCTCTGTCAAATGTGCCTCTCCCTCCACTCTTGCTCACGCTATGGCTGGTTTCTTAATCATTATTCCTATCATATGCTTACGGGATGACATAAATGAACGTAGTTTTCAGTTACTTGTTGATCTGTGCTTTTAAAAAAAAAAAAAAAAAAGAAAGAACAGACGCTGCTGTGAGGGTTTTGTGCTCAAACGGAGAGAGTTTCCCGGTGAAGCCGCAGCGTCGAGTGATGATTAAACACAGAACGGAGCGAGATCGTTTTAATGCGGCTTCAAACGGGAGCGACGACGGCTCGCCGATATCTGCAGGAGCAACAAGCCGAGACCGCCGGCAGCTCTGAGGCAGATTAAAGTAAAGAAAAAGAAAAGAAGATAAGAGAGAAGACAAGAAAAAAAAAACAGAAGAGAAAAGCATGAAAGAAAATGCAGAATTGCCAGCATGTTGTGAGTCTGCGGTTGGTTTTCATGGTTTTGGTGCCGGAAATATAACCCTAAATTTACCATGAATACTAAACTGTAGAGTTTCTCAAATTGCTTCAGTGCCATTCAACATCATTTCCCCCCTTTCCCTCCCTTCTAGTTGCAGCTATATCATGCTGATAGGCTTTTTTAAAGCACAGCCACTTCCTGTTATATAAATATAAAAACAGTGGAAACACAGTAGCAGCGTGTTCAGCATTTTTCATTAATGTAGCGCTAAGATGGCTAACACCTTTGTCTGTGCCCGCGTCTTGGTGTCTTTAATTTCCTGTTTGTAAGGAGAGAGATCTGCTGGGTTATTGAGAGAGGGAGGTGTCTTACCCTCGGTGTGCACAGCAGACACGTACGTCCAGTTGTATCGTTTGACAATGTCCAGCAGGGCCCTGGCTTGAAGGGTGTCTGAGGGCACAACTCTCAGGAAGTACTTGAACAAGGTCTTGTCACTGAGGTCGATGCTGGTTGCTGAGTAGGCGATCTGCGGGATGTTGAACAGCTGCAGGAGGTTCTGCACCTGGATTGCCACCGAGCTGGAGCCGGGCCCGATGACCCCTGCGATGGGCTTCTTGGACGAGGGCGGCTGGCTGGACGGGGCCCCTTCGATGCACCACCTGGAGCCGTCGCTGTCGTCCCGGATGGAGATGAGGGAGTCCCGTATGAACTCGATGCTCTGCTCCAGAGCCACGGAGGAGTGCCAGCAGGAGTCCCTGATCTCGCAGCCCAGGGTGATGTTGGGCAACAGGTGCGGGTCCGAGTTAATCCGATCCAAAGTGTGGAACATGGCCTCCACTCTTTGGATGCCATACTGCTCGCGGACCTCCCCGCACTTCCTCTCCGCCACCTTCTCAGCCGAGGGTTGGTGGTGAACAGAGAAGAGCGCCCCGATTATAACATCCCCGTCCATCCTCGCCACCAGGCGTGAGGCAGAGCTCGGCACCGCCGACCTCTCATACTTGCCCTTGGCCAAAACAAGTGCCTCGAACAGCAAAACGGGCAAGTACAGCACGGTTACTGCGGCCAGGTAGATCATGCTCGACATTGTGCCACAGGCGCTGAGTGCAGAATCATGTCCACCGGGCCATCATGGAGGTCCATCAACTCCCCTCTTCAAAGAAATGGAAATTAACTCAGCTGCCTCTCCTCTTCACCCTTGTTGACAAAAAAAAACAAAAAAAAAAAACAGAGCACACGACTCATGGAAATGTCATCCTTCCTATCGGAAATCATGCAAAACAGCACGTCAAGCACAAGAGAAAACGTGCAACACAGCAGATCTTGCTATCAAATGATGATGATGATGATGATGATGATAACAACCCCCAAGGTGAAGACAGCACGCTTGATGTCAGCGGTGATCGAGACTGACCATCTTCGGATTGTGGAGCATAAAAGTTATTTCTGCAACAGAGAAACCTTGAGGATTCAGCACCACGGACAGCTGCCGCCTGTGCCGCTGCCGATCATCCCTCAGACGACATCCAGAAAAAAAAAAAATCAATTTCAACCTGCGACTGATCATTCAACTTTCAACCCCCCCTTCGCCCTCCACTCGCCTCGCCCCCCCCCGCCCGCCCGCCCCCCAACCCCCGAGGAAAATCTCCAGCAAGGCTGTGTGATTCGCTCTGACTGAATCCTGTTGTCACCGTTTCCCGCAGCTCTGCCACATTCGCGCGTCGCCGCATCATGCACACGCCAATTAAAGTGTGCAGCTGACTGAATGCTCGAGCTAGCATTTGAAGTAAGTGTGTGTGTGTGTGTCTGCAAAGCTCCACACCCAGTCACCCGTGTGTGTGTGTGCGTGTGTTCACCTACCTGGACCAGGCAATCCGGGACATAGCGGGACTGCGCCTCTCCTGTCTGGAGCTTCTGCCCAGAAAACAACACACTGGGTGTCTGACTGGCTCTCTGTGTCTCTCTCTTTCCCTGCACTGATCATGAGGTCCCCCCTTCTTCTTCTTCTTCTCCTTCTTCTTCTCCTTCTTCTTCTCCTCCTCATTACCGCATCTTGAAAGCGGGTCACACTCGCTGCAGTGCCCCTGATTTGAAGCCACATTTCTCACACTGTCAGGAGGGTTGTCTCGGGAAAATGTCACATCGAATAATGATTACACGGTAGAGTGAGAATATTACTGTGCATGAAGAGGGTGGGGTGGGGTGGGGTGGGGGGATAAGAAATGAACTGAGAAAAAATGAATTTATGCTAAACAGGAAAGTGGTTGGACCTCTGAGTAATAAACTGTCAAGGAACTGGTCAAACTTCATGTGAATCACTTGTGCTGCATCGTGTCAGGCAGCGACAGATATGATGCACCTGCAACTCGGCGCCGCAGACAGCAGAGGTTCGCGCTTTGCTGCCACCGCGTGGTCAATATTCGTTACTGCACATGCGCCTTAGAAACCTGATAGAACTGTTAATATTGACGTGCAATGCCGGATTGGAAATAATATGAGGGAAAGCGTACAATAGTTTGGGTCTGACGAACTGTGAAAAGATCTATTTACGTAAAACATTTATAAAGAACAACAAAACAGGGAGACAAATTAATACACAAACAAGATAAGCGAATGTTTGCCATAGATAAATTAAAAAGACCAGTTTAGTAATAAATGATTTTGAAAATAGAAAAAGAGGGAAAAGGGGAAAGAGAGAAAGAAAAATAAAATAAAGAGAGAGTCAGCAGCTCCATGTACTGTGCATGTGTGTACATTTAACCCAGCGCACGCCTTCCTCTGACGTCACTTCCTGTATTTAAAAATGGCGAACATCAACACCGGAGTCCGTAAATGAAGTGTGTTTCGGGGGCATTTCGGCGCGTCTACCCGGAGCTGCCGGGACATGAGCGGCTCCCCGACGCGGCGGTAGAAGTCGGAGCGGTCTTGCGGGGGAGCCCCGAACAGTAAATACGCCCATTTCCGCCCGCCAATTCGCAGCTGAACGCCGGGATGCGCAGCGAGCGGCGCTAAAAGTCTCCGCTTGTGTAACGGCGTCCGCTCGGCGCGGCTCCGCTGTTTGCAGAAACTTCGCGGGCGAGGGAGGAAGCGGCGCGTCGCGGTCACCGGTTGCTCGCCGGCTAGCAGCCGCGAGCCGCCGCCGCCGCCGCCTCGGCTAGCTTGCTAGCCGCTGGCCGAGCGTGTGCCGCCGCCGCCGCCGCCGCCGGACTGCGGTAACGTGCAACGCAGCGAGCCGAACGCGAATTAGGCGCGTTCGTCGAGTGGCTTGTTAACGCACACGCAAAGTGGTGTGAGCTGGTGTGTTGTGTGTGTGTGTGTGTGTGTGTGGTGTGTGTGTGTGTGTGTGTGTGTGTGGGTGGGAGGTCACGGGAAACACACCGGCGCATGTCGAGCCGTCCTGTCTCCACTCCTGTCCGGGTTCAGGAAAACCCTGCCTGCATTTGAGTGTTTCCCAACATGGGGGAAGAAGTGAATGATAATGAATGATTTATGTCATAGTGTGGAAAAAAGAGACTATCTAAAAAAGGGGAAATCGCAAATAAATTAATAAGAATGTGAGAGTGAATCTGATCTTTGTTAGATAAATTTGTGCAGATGTGCCAAAAGCTGATAACCCTGAAATAATTTCCCATTATTTTTGGAAAATTAAAGAATCGTATATATTAACACTCACGCCTCTCTCGCAATCAGGAGAACATCTTTAACGTTTCAGGTGTTTTTTATTTTTAGTTTTTTTAACGTACAAATAATTTGCTCTCCCTGTAGACCTGAACCATGAGTAGCCGCAGGAAGAGGGCCCCTCCTGTGAGGGTGGACGAGGAGGCCAAGAGGAGGTTGGACTGGAACATGCTGGAGGACCGGAGGAACGAGACCAGCCAGGAGAGCGATGACCAGACGCCGACCTGCTCCCTCCCCCACGCCGACCCCTCTCCCGGCGGCTCCTTCCTCCCCACCACCAGCGGGGACGTCACCGGCGCCGCCTCCGTCGGCCTGCTCCAGTTCACGGAGGAGCTCCCGAGCACGTCGTCGGACTGCGCTTCGGCCTCGGCCGCCCTCGCGCTCGCCGTGGTGCCGGCGTCGCGGCTGGGCCACATGTGGAAGGCGCTCATCGGGGAGTTCAGCGTCCGGCCGGCCTGGCTCCCGCCGGACTGCGACCAGCGGGCCTTCACCCTGCGCAGGATGGGCGACCAGCTCTGCCTCGGTTACGGCGGCGGTGACGAGCAGCCGGGGCCGCAGTGGAGACCCGAGGAGGACGCGTGCGCGGCCGAGTGCAGCCTGAGCCGGATCCCGCTGGAGGACATCGACTGGCTGCAAAAGAGGAGGGTGGTGCAGCTCTGCCACCAGGAGAAGGAGGAGTCCATCAAAGTATGGGAGACAGAAAAAAACGTCAAGAACTTTCACACCTTCACTGTTACGACAAACTAAAGGTTATCAAGGTTGTTGTGACTCTGTGTGTCTTTAAGCGGCTGTTTGTCTGCTCCCGGCAGGTGGGGATTTACTTGCTGGAAAGTGGTCTCGGGAAGCCCGAGTTTCTCAGCGAGGGAAACGCTCGGCTGAAGAAGGCAAATCAGCTGATGCAGAAGATAATGGAGTATTTCTACGATTTCATCATTCCGGGTAGGCGCGCTGTCGCGATGTTGTAACCCGCGCCGCATCGTCACGGGGCGCGGAAACGAGGACGCAGCGTGTCGCTGAACCGAGAAGCGGCATCTCATCAGCGTGACCTGTCTGCCCCCTCCGTGTAGAGGTGGTGGAGAACGAGGAGGAGGAGGAATGTGACACCGACCTGGAGCGGCAGAACGTGGAGGAGCTCTACGATTGCGTCAGGCATCTGCACCAGACCAGAGGCCAGAAGGTGAACTACGACGTCCAGCACAAAGCTCTCATACCGGTGCTCAGGCCCTACCAGAGCCAGGCCGTCAACTGGATGCTGAGGAGGGAGAAGTTCCGGAACGCCTCGCCGAAAGGTGGGAACAGACGACTGCACGTGCCGCCTACTACACAAGCCATTAGCGTCGTGGCTCGCTAACACTTAACTACACTGCATACACATTTCCCGCTAGTCCAAACTTACACGGCCGTATTGTTTACGTCGTACATCCTGTCTTCAAAACGGAAGCACGGTGACAGCGAAGGCGTTGCCTTGGAAACACCCGATGTGACAGCGCGCTGCTTTTTCCCGTTGCCGGCTTGATGAATCTCCGAAAATGTTGCAAATATTTAAGAACCAATCACATATCAGGAATTTACGTGGCTACTTTCATATTAGATTTTTTTTTTTTAACCTCCTAAAGTTAGAGAGTTACAAAAAGTACCGTCGGCTGCTGTTGCGCCGTGTGAAAAGACGCAAGGCATTGTGGGGCAGTTGAGT
Organism: Dactylopterus volitans; assembly: GCA_901007715.1. Taxonomy (NCBI): domain Eukaryota; kingdom Metazoa; phylum Chordata; class Actinopteri; order Syngnathiformes; family Dactylopteridae; genus Dactylopterus; species Dactylopterus volitans. The sequence continues at coordinate 12,485 of CAAKHG010045598.1, forward strand.
ACGTCCAGTAAGCTATTGATATAAACGGCACATATAAGCTGCTTGTGACATTCCTGCCAATCTAGTATACATTCTGGGATTTATGCAGTTGAAACACATTTATATATGTGTGTATACACGCACATTTAGTATGAATAGTATGTTGTTAGGTGATTTCAAATCTTGGATTTCCGATTTTTCGCCATCAGCTTTTCTTTCCCTTTAGATGATGTTTTTGGCATTTTTGCCCTTTATTTGTCAAAGGCGGGTGTAAACAAGTGGAAAGTGGAAGGTATAACATGGAGGCCGGAATCAAACTGCACACATTCCTCTTACGGTCTAGCGTTGATGATCGGAGGCTACTTCGTGCGCTGCACACCAACCTCCCCGTCAAGAAATTTTCTCAAAAACTGACTTCACATTTTCCCCATTAATCCATCACTGAGCCGCTTGAGCCGAGAGTCTGGGATTTGAAAGAACATACCATAGATGTTGCACCTTTCACCCTATTTAATACATATCGGGCTTGTATACTTCATTTCTAAAATAACCAGCAATCTTCTGATATGTGAGATGCATTTTTAGGCTGACGGGAGACCGTCAGAACAGAAAATATATCGCTGAAACCTTATAAAAGGAGATATATATATATACCGTTTCTTTCCAGAACAATCGCTGCATTTCCTCTGGCGGGAGTTGGTCACCTTGTGTGGCAAGAAGTTGTTCTACAACCCGTTTACCGGCTGGTAAGAACGTGATCTCCTCATATTTAATGGTCAGTTTGCCCAAATCACTGAAAATGCATGCAATTTCACCCATGCAGATCGTTTCCAGGAGCGTGTACTCGGACAGACACACTGCTGATGAGTTTTTAAAAAGGATGTAAAGTACTTCTGCAACTGTTTGAACACAAAGAATGACTTGTGGATGTGTAGATGCTTCTGTTTTATTGTGAATAAACAAACTGGGACACCTTCTGGGTTTGGTTTGTTTTGGGGTATTTCTTTTTCTGTCCAGCATTATCCAGGAGTTTCCCTTGGCTGGTGTCGAGTGGCCCGGTGGGATCCTGGCTGATGAGATGGGGCTTGGGAAGACGGTGGAGGTTCTGGCCCTCATCCTGTTCCACGCCCGGCAGAACTTGGAGCAGGAGGCCCTCACCCTGCCCGTGGTGCGGCTGAGTGGGCAGCAACATAAATCTCACTCATGGATTATTTTGCCTCTTTTAGCGCACCTCACGAGATTTACCCCGTCTAGACACACATTTATACTACATTTTTAACCATTTCAATCCTTAGACGGTCGGCTAAATCGTCAGTAAATCCTTTTCTCTCGTGTTTTTTGCAGGGAAAATCTGTCAACTATTTTGTACCGCCGCCTCCTCCCCTCGAGAGAAAGAAAGTTATCCACAAGCCTGAAACTCAACCTAAAATAAAGATGTCATATCCAAGTACGTCGCTCCCGGTTTTCCTCAAATATTCGTAATTTGACTCCCCGCGTCAACCTTTTTTGATGAGATGTCTTGAATTCGTCCGCAGCTGTCCGTGTCATGCTGCTCACCGCTATAAAGGAAATGAGAACTGGCACGGGAGCCTCCGTCAACGCAATCTTCACGTACATCCGCGCCACCTACGGCTATGACCTCATCTTGAGGAACCGCAACCACATCAGGAAGACGCTGGCCAAGCTCATAAAAGAGGGCGTGGTAGACCAGGTCAAGGGTCGCGGCTTGGCGGGGTCGTTCCGGCTGGGGAAGAACTGCAAAGAAATCAAGAAGATATTGGCAGGAGTGCCCAAATCTGTGAGAATAAGCAGCTTTTGGATATGAAGGTTTAATGCTGCAAGTATTACTTGTGTGGTTTCATCTTGCGTCTCGTCTTTGTTAGAACTTGAAAAACTCTGAGAGCGCGCCGAGGAAGACGTTTCAGAGGCGAGCCAAGGAGAAGGCAGAAGCGGCGCTGCAGAACTCTCTCACGGAGGATCAAAGCGAGCTGATCTCGTCCGCGTCTGACTGGCCCGCACCCGAGGAGGCAGAGACAAAGAAGCAATGGGATGAAAGCGAGAAAGTAGATCAGTCAGACGAGGCGGCGGCGGCGGATTCGTCAGCGGCGGCCCTCCAGATGTCCCGGGGTAAGCCTGAGTCGGATGCACGAGGAACGCCGCGGCTGTTTGATGTGTCTGAGGAAAGTTTGGAAGCGCCGCGGTCCGACTCGCAGGAGGAGACGGAAACCCCCACCAGAGCCTCGGTCGCCCCCTTCAACACCCCGGACTACAGATTTGAGTGCATATGCGGCGAGCTGGGCATCGTTGACTACAAAGCCCGCGTCCAGTGCATGAACTGCCAGCTTTGGCAGCACGCCGACTGCGTCAACTACAAAGAGGAGAGCCTCGAAACCACCCCTTTCTACTGCCCCCACTGCCTGGTGGCCATGAAGCCCGTCTCCACCGGAGCCACCCTCATCATCTCCCCGAGCTCCATCTGCCACCAGTGGGTGGAGGAGATCAGCCGGCACATCAGGTCCTCCTCACTCCAAGTGCTGGTGAGAAAGCAGCTGGATGTGTAAAAGCATCGGTCGACTGATAGATGTCTGCTTTGGTCTGTAGGATCGTGGCGATAACGGTCGCCGGAATCCTAAAAAAAAACCGCACTTGTGCCAAATGTTATGTTTTTGATCAGTGGCTCGATTTGACTGTTTTGTTTGTTGCTTGTTTATAGTAGTTGCAAGAAACCAACATACTTTCTATGAAACTGTTTAAGTTCGGTTTCTCCAACTTAAAGTAAATTGAAGTAGTCGAGCTATTTTGATGCAAGCCAAAATGTGCAGGGTCTTATTATTTTATTTTTTTTAAACCATGAATAATAGATGTAAATGCTCCAATAACATGAAATGTGGACCTCTGGATACTTCTTGATGACCACTAGGGGGCCTCAGACCACGTTTTGAGTGCCAGTAACACACGTACACACATTTCTGACACGATCGGCAGGACCAAAGCCATCACCAACCCTCTGGAGACCAGGTTGTTCTTGGTGGGCAGCAGGACGATGAGGGATACTTTATATGGAACATTGATATGCTTGATGATAATCGCAGCAACAGTTGCTTTTCATTTATATGCATTTATTCATACGCTGTGCTCGGCCACATTGAAAGACATTATGTGCCTGCAGCTCTTTATCGGACATGTTTTGTTGAAAAGGCGTATTTTTGTTCCTCTGCAAAACCTCGTGCTAACATTACCCCATAATGCAACTACACAAATTCCTCCGCTGTAAGGGTTCAGGCGAGCTGTGCAAGATGCGGCTAGTTTAGTCTGGAGTCACTAACCTCTAGCAGGGATGACGAGCAGCTACAGAGGTCTTGGAACCTCACTCGCTCCTTAGCTTCTAATAGCTATGACTTTTAAATTTTATTATTGCACAGCTCCTTCTGGGGTCTTAAAAGGCCTTATTTGACTTGCTTTTCACTTTCAGTAATGTTTCCTGGTGCAACCATACAGATGTTGACGTGTATAATTGGCGGAGCTCCCCTTTAACGCGCGTGCTCGTTCTTATGCTACCTCATCCGGCGCTCTCCCCCACAAATCTTTCGCCTCAGGTCTATCAGGGTGTGAAGAAGCACGGATTCATCCAGCCGCACATGCTGGCCGAGCAGGACGTGGTCATCACCACCTACGACGTGCTGCGGTCGGAGCTCAACTACGTCGACATCCCGCACAGCAACAGCAAGGACGGACGCCGCTTCCGTAACCAGAAGCGCTACATGGCTGTGCCCAGCCCCCTGGTGGCTGTGGAGTGGTGGCGCATCTGTCTGGACGAGGCTCAGATGGTTGAGTGTCCCACTGCGAAGGTGATTAGCACTTGCGATAATTGCACCATATAAAAGGTGTTATTATAAAATGGTGTTATCAAAAGGTCCTTGGGACTTTTTTTTCTTCTTAATTGATTTTATCAGGAAAATAAATGGAGCTCGACACCTCAAAAACGGAAACTTGTTTATATATCTATTCTTATTTCTATTCTATATCTTATTAATTCATGCTGCGCGCTCGTCTCTCTCCCGCTCTCCTTTCCCTGCCAGGCTGCAGAAATGGCTTTGCGTCTCACGTCTGTCAACCGCTGGTGTGTCAGTGGAACGCCCGTCCAGAGAGGCTTGGAAGGTAAAATCGAGATATTCAGTCAGTGAGGCCTCGATTAGAGGAGCGTTGTGATTGACATGTCTCTTTACAAATGTTAAAAATCAGCCCAAGTGCCGGGGGAAAAAAAAAATCACAGCACGAGCAAACTGTTCCTTTTCTCTGTCTAGATCTTTATGGCCTCATCCTTTTCCTGGGAGTCGACCCGTACTGGGTAAAACACTGGTGGGACCAGCTGCTCTATCGCCCTTACCGACGTGGAAACACGGAGCCGCTGTACAACGTGATCGCTCAGCTATTGTGGCGGTCGGCTAAAAAGGACGTCATCGATCAGGTGGCGGTTTTAAACTTTCCATCGTCCTCCCGGGACTGTGCTTGAACAACACTGGGACGTGATATTTTTCCCTTCTTTTTTTAAAAAAATTCAGATCCAGATTCCCCCTCAGACGGAGGAGGTGCACTGGCTGCACTTCTCCCCCGTCGAGGGCCACTTCTACCACCGCCAGCACGAGGTCTGCTCCCAGGACGCTCTGGTCAAACTCAGGAAGATCTCGGACTGGAGCCTGAAGCTGGGCAGCCTCGACCGGCGAACCGTCAACACCATCCTGTGCCCGCTGCTGAGGCTGCGGCAGGCCTGCTGCCATCCGCAAGCTGTGAGGGGGGAGTTCCTGCCTCTGCAGAAAAGGTATAGCCGATGCACGGTGACACTCGGTATTATGCTTTCGCGGCGCTCTGGCGGCGACAGATGAGGCCTCCCTCTGAAGCAGCTGCACCGGTTAATTAGACATCAGGCAACACTGAATAGAGTATCACAGCATTAGTCACAGCAATAGACTGCGGGACGCTTTTTTTTTGTCACTTAAACAGTGCGCGGTTGTGTTTATTTAAAATCGACCCGCTCCTTGTAATTTGCACCTGAGAGGTTGTTGAGCGGGTTTGTTTGCGGTGTCCGCCCCCTCCCAGCACCATGACGATGGAGGAGCTCCTGAAGTCCCTGCAGAAGAAATGTCGAGTGGAGTGTGAAGAAGCTCACAGACAATTAGTGTGCGCTCTCAATGGCCTGGCTGGAATCCACATCATCAGAGGTATAAAACCCCACTCCTTCACTCGTTCGCCCTCCGCTCTGGTTTTCCCATGGGAATCGGTTCAAACAGAACATGAAAACATGATCTCTTTTTTTTTTTTTTTTTTTTGATGTTTTATTTTGTTCCTTCTGTCACGCCCACCTCTTTCTTTTTTTTTTTCTTCTTCTTCTTTTAGATGTTTTGTTTGCATCGCTCTCAGTGAGGCGACACGTATAATGCGGCCGGGGCATATTTGTATAGCACAGCTCGTTACGTCCACATGCGCCCAAGGGGCGTATTGAGCGCTAATGATGGCGACCGTTCTCTTTGCCGCCCGCAGATGAGTTTGTAGAGGCAGCAGAGATGTATAGAGAAGTGCTTCGTTCATCAGAGGAGCACAAAGGAAGACTGAAAACCGATTCATTGCAGGTATATGAGCTCGCACTCTTACCTTTGTCTGAAAATTAACATATGAAGAGTTCCATCTCTGTATCAGCCTGACAAAAGAGACTAATAGACACGGCATCAAATCAGATGAAAACAATCAGGCTGTAGCTTAACTTTGATTCCTCATGTTTACAACGTTCTAGCCCAATATACATTATGGTCTCGGTATAAATATAAAATGTCTGATTTTGTTTTTTGGTTTTTTTTTGTGGGAAAACAGAGGCTTCATGCTACTCACAATTTGATGGAACTGCTGAATGCAAAGCATCCTGGTATTCCTCCCACGCTAAGAGATGACCGGCTAAGTGAAGAGGTGATTCACAAATGTTCGTCTTGGTCAAACTCACTTAAGCGAGCGAGCAATTTGCCATATTAGGAATAACCCTGAACTGTCGCCGCTGGCTTGCGAGCTTTATATTTGAAGGTGCTATTTGTAGATTTAAAAAACAAGCTAATGCCGGTCCTCCCCATCTCCTAATACAATTTTGTACATGGTATTAAAAGTGTTTAAAGTTGGTGATTCCCTATTTCTTAAGATGGGAAGGAACACGCCAACTTTACAGTAACATAGTGTAACTCTCTGGCTGTTTTTCAAACTAACAAACGTCGTTAACTTAATCCTGTCACCCTGCAGGCCGAGCAGCTGCGGCAGCACTACATGACCAAGTACGACTCTGAGGTGGCCGACGCCCATCAGGCCCTGCAGCCGGTCCTGCAGAACATCAAAGAGCTGAAACGCAAAGTAAGAGGGCCTTCACCTCAGCATTCACATGTTAACGGGTGCATTGCCGAATTAATGTACACACAGGTTACAGGCCAATAAACGGGATGATCCAGAACTCACAGAAACCTTTTCTTAAACCTGACTAAATATCCTCATAGTACGTAGCGGTCAATGACCCCCAACAAAATCAATGTGGCAATGCAGAAAACTTGAGTTAGCTGGCTAAATTTGCAACACTTCTTCTGTAATTGAAATAAATGTGATTCCAATTTGGTCCGTGATTAATTACTCAAGCAGTTTGGGATAAAAGAAGGTAAACAAAACATATGACAACAAGCAATTACAAATATTCCCAATCGAAACAGGACAGTAAAAACAATCCTGAAAGCAAGTACTCCTACTTCTGCAAGTAGTAAATAAATATATGATATATTTATTTACTACTTGCAGAAGTAGTAGTTTAGGATTGTCAATTACACATATATTATATGATTTTTTAAAATCATATCTCACAACAAAAGTATTGCAAATGAGATTACTCTGTACAAAGTTTTAAATTTGCAGGATTGAGAATGAGTTCACCTAAATCAATATAGCACTGAGGTTTTCAACTCAGGTTTTACCATAAAAAAGTTAAATTTAATGAGTTTATCAGTTAATTATATTTGCTCCTAAAGATGTAAACTATTGCTATCTAGACATGTTAAAGTCAGATGGATCTGCATTTGGAATTATGATTAAGGACATATTCATTCGTAAGATTCCTTGCGATTGTTGGGATTAACTGACAAATTGTTAATTATAGTTCACGCACGCTGCTTATTCCATGTTGTGGAACAAACTTTTTTTTAAATTTATTTGTTCAACACAATGCTTTTCAAGGTCAATCTGAAGGCTCCCTGGTGGCTGGACGTTATTCAGAGGGCGATCAGGTGCTCCACCGACGACGATCTGGTTTCCCGCGTCAAGAACGAGCTGACGTCCAGCTACAAACAACAGGCCAACAAGCTCTCGATGGCTGACAAGTAAACAACCCACCTCGCACAATACGACAACCGCCGGTGCATGTTTGAGTAGCGATAACCAGGAACAGAAAATGTGGCGTCGTGCAGGTTCCGCGACGGCTGCGGTCTGCAGTTCCTTCTCACCTCTCAAATGCAAGACCTGATGAAGTCCCAGAAGACGGTCCAGGACGCGGTGAAGAGCCTCGAAGGTCCTGCTTCTCAAAAAGTGATTGACGAGGCCACCATCTGTCACCTCAGGCCGATGAGACTTCCTCTCAATAAGTAAGACCTTGGCTTTTTTTTTTTCTTTTAGGCTTATTTACAGGCTTAATTTCAGGAACCTAAAGCCACAGTTTCTAATTTAACCCCGCCTGGTCAACTTATGATCGATTGAAACTAACACTTCTCTCTCTTTTCATTTTTCAGTTGTGTTTTTTGCAAAGCTGATGAACTCTTCACGGATTATGAATCCAAGCTCTTTGCTCATACGTAAGTAAACGTTGAAAAACATTTTTATTCGACCTGTTTCAATGTTGGCGAAATAGCGCTGATGTAAAGAGATAAATCCCCCGACAGGGTGAAAGGGCAGATGGCCATCTTTGAGGAAATGATTGAGGATGAGGAAGGGCTGGTGGACGACCGTCTCCCGACCACCAGCCGAGGTCTGTGGGCGGCCAGTGAGACGGAGCGCACCCTGAAGGCCATCTTGTCCTTTGCCAAAGCTAAGCGGTTGGACCCGGAGCTGGTGGAGGAGGGAAACACCTTCATGGATCTGTTTGAGAACTGGAAGAAGGAGTACAAGGTTTGCGCGCACAATCGCGACCTTTTAGTTTCAAGTTGCGAACGGAAGAAGTTAAAAAAGTCAAACTCAAGTATGTTTGCACCTCAGAAGTAACTTTTCAGTGGCTTGTCTCAAAACAATGGCAACCTCTTTTAAGTCTTAATAAAGAATTGCTCAATTAGCAGAGAATATCACCTATGACAAGCAAAAAAGATCCTCTTTATTTATCACAGGCAATAAACAAGTAATAAAGTAAACAACCTACCAATTAAATAAATGATAATGTACTTGAAACAAAATAAAATTATATGAAAGGTAGCTGCATCTCAGTGAAATGTTACTTAAAGATTATTTTGTCTCTGTCATGTGGTGCTTTTTTATATTTGGCAAGAGTCTTACTTTTTGCGGCGGCGAAACACGTTGATGTTTTAACCACATTTAGATTTAGTATTTATTTTTGCTTGTGGAGCCGGAAGTCTCAAACCACGAGTGGCCTGAAAGCGACACACTGTGTGCACTTCCCCTTTAAATGCAAACGAGCTTGGGCTTTCATGCTGCCCGCGTCTCCGCTCAGGTGCTGCACGAGTACTGGATGGTCCTGCGCAACCACGTGTCGGCCATCGACGAGCTGGGCATGGCCACCGAGAGGCTGCGCGTGCGCCTGCCCGACGAGCCGAAGCCGAAGCTGCTGCACATCATCGAGCCTCATGAGGTCGTTAACCGGCGGTGACGCTCTTTTTTTTGTTTTTTGTTTTTTTTTTGTTTCCACAGCTTGCTCGTGTCAGTCTTGTCGCGTCACCTTCTCAAGAGGGATACACTGTTATTAAAGGAAATGTCCAAGGTGCAGTCTTGACCAATGGTTGTCATGCTGATAAAGGGCCACAAAGCAATTTGGCAAAGTACGAATCGATTACTTATATATGCATTAGTTAATATATAAATATCCCTGCGAAAATATCCGTAAACTTTCACAAGCTGAAGCTAAATTTTGTTGGTAGACGGGATGTGTCGGAGAAATGATATAATAAAGAGAACTTAGTGCCACACTGGCAACTGCAGGTGTTTAAAATGATGTAAACCCTGTGGCATTGTGGTGCATAAAATTCCTTAACTCTGATACCCCTCATTATGAAACTGCCGGACGCTGCAGAATTGCTGCGGGGCGAATTAAAGCCTCCAGTCTGCCCTCTGACCCAGCACCGAATACAATAGTTTTTTTGTCCCCGAAAGTTTCCAGGGATGTAATACTGTGCCTGAACTATTTTTATTGCATTCCTCACCCCTGCCCGCCACTGTTTCGCCTCCCAGGTGGAGCAGAACCGAGTCAAGCTCTTGAATGACCAGGCGGTGGCCAAGTCTCAGCTCCAGAAGAAGCTGGGCCAGTTCCTGTATCTCACTAATCTCGAGAGGGTACGTTCACATTTGTTAGCGGCTGCAATGCACACGTCTTGTCCCCCAGTCCGTTCGCGGACTTTATCTCAGTCTGCTGTGATTTGACCCCGAAGTAACACCAATCACCTTGTTCCAGTCCCAGGACAAGTCCACTGGAGGCCTGAACCCGGAGCCGTGTCCCATCTGCGCCCGGCCGCTCGGGCAGGAGGTAGGAAGTCACCCTTATTTAATGGTGTTTAATTTGTTCACTAAACAGACTTGGGGATGCTGGGTGTCCTCCAGACTTCTGTAGAAAATACCTTTCCAATTACACCAAATTTTAGCATCATTTATATGGTAATTGGTTCTCTGCTAATAATTACTTGAAGCCTGACACATTTCATGTTAAAATTATGACTTTCTAGGCAACACAATTTTGATACCAGACTGTTTTATGACCACTGGCCAGCGAGTGTGAAGCCGATTCACCCTCAGCAGAATTTATGTTTTAAACATTTGGTATCGGGCCTGTGCAGAGGCATTACTTTGATGAAAGCGCCGCGCTTTCTGCAGCCAGCCAGGACTGCAACCAACCGTTATATTTATAACTGATCCAGCTGGCACTTCTCTATGAATAAGTTAAATGGAAGGACATGCTGGCGAGCGCAGACCCCCCGTCAAAGTAAACGAATGCAGTTTTTCCCAGGGTTAAAATTTACTGGGTTCTTGGCCCATGCTGCAACTCGCCTATTGTATAATCCTGCTAATAAACAAAGTGGAAAGTGGCCATCACAATTTCCTCTAATCCAGGGGGTCATCTTCATATGTCATTTCTCTTACTGGTCAGGAGTCCAGAAATAGGTCTGTTTAATAACGTCCAAACAAAGTTGCGGAAGATTTTGACATTTTTGAAGCAGGAACCCTCAAATAATAAACAACTTTTAAACATTTGAATGTTTGCTGAATGTTTCCTGTCGATAGTTGCATCATTTAATCCACTATAATTTAATGGACTATACTGTTTCAGCGCGCTAGGCAGTTAATAATGGTAATCAAAACGTGAATTTGATGGATTTGAGAATTAGATCGATCAGCCCAAACTGAAGTTTCAGCGCTTTCCTGTGTGAACTGTAACTGGCTTGTGGCCTCGCTTTTAATCACCCCGTAATCATCTCTCATCCCCCCCCTCCCCTCCAACCCCCGGTCAGTGGGCGGTGCTGACGTGCGGCCACTGCTTCTGCAACGAGTGCATCGCCATCATCGTGGAGCAGTACAGCGTGGGCTCAAGGCGGCGAGCCATCAAATGCGCCATTTGCCGGCAGACCACGTCCCACACGGAGATCTCCTACGTGTTCACCACCCAGTCGTCCAGTCAGGACCAGGACATCCCCGTAAAGGTCAGTCAGCTGCGGTTCCATCTCCCGTTCGGGTCTTGTGATCCGTCTTACTGTGACGCACCTCAGCTGTGTCGGCGCCGTTGATTATTGATCAGCATTCCAGCTTGATTTTCTCCTCCTGCTTCTTTTTAGGGAAGCCACTCCACAAAGGTGGAGGCCGTGGTGAGAACCCTGAAGAAAATTCAAGTGACCGACCCCGGTGCCAAGTGTCTGGTCTTCTCCACGGTAAATCTACCTGATCTCCTCACTTGGAGACACCGATCGATTGATGACAGCGAGTTTGGCTCTGATCCAGATGTTGTTGTTTTCTCTCTCCTGCGCAGTGGCAGAGCGTCCTGGATATCATCGCGAAGGCCTTATTCGACAACAACATGGAATTCTCTCAAATCAATGGAATTCAGAAATTCCAGGTCTCAGTTTGCCTTCATACCGTTTCTAAGCGAAGGCCGTCACATTTCTTAGCTACCACACATCTATGATTTAATCTGCTAGGCTTGACCAATGCTGGAAAGACAATTAAAGTTGTTTGAAGCCAGCACATCGTAAAATAACACTGATATGTAGCCACCAATGCAGCGATCCAATGATTTCCCTCTTTATTTTAGATTTGGGTTTTTTTTCTCGCAAAAACACATTTTTTGGACAAAATTCAAAGATCAGATCACCAAATGGATTTAGTTTTCATTTTAAGAGTTCATCCGTGTTGTCAGTTAAATAACCTGCTAAGAAGACTGACTGCTTGGCTTCTAGGCAAGAATAAAAGCAGAATAGAATCAAACGCCTGCTGTCGGTAGACTAAATCATGTTTACAAATACAATAAGCATACACAGATCAAGCTACATTTTCATTCAATGTTTTGGACTAAAAAGTAAATCCGCCCCTTTTTTACCACTACAAATAGATTAACCAAATGCCAAGAAGTGTAAATACAAGTAGTTCAGAATTTGACTCCAGTGTGATTCCGATTTTGCTGCTGCAGGAGAATCTCTGCTCCTTCAAATACGAAGAGAAGATCAACATCCTCCTGCTTCCTCTCCACACGGGCTCCAACGGCCTGAACATCATCGAGGCCACACACGTGCTGCTGGTGGAGCCGATTCTCAACCCAGCTCACGAGCTGCAGGCCATAGGAAGGGTGCACCGGATTGGCCAGACCAAGTAAGAAGCAGAGCGCGGAGCTTGTGAGCATAAATGTGGATGAACAGATCTGCTGATATTGGGATTCAAAGGTCAATAAGAATTAATGAGCGTCAGAGTTGCTCATTTTATTACCTTTGGACGCTAACTAGCTGTTTGCCTCTGTTTCCAGGCTGTGTGTTAAGATAAGTTACATTTTTAAACTTAAAATCTCCATCTGGATCACAATCAGTCAGTGATTTCAGCAGATTTGTGATATCTTGCTGTCTGACCAAAAGAAAAAACAAGTTAAAAAAAAAAAATTGTTCCACAAGTCGTCATTTTCTCCTTTGCAGTTCATAAGTTATATTGACTGTCATTTCTGCTTTTTCATCTTCCTCCAGACCGACATTCGTTCACAGATTCCTCATCAAGTCCACAATCGAAGAGAGAATGCAGGCGATGCTGAAAACTGCGGAGAAAAGGTAAAAGCAATGCAAAACACTCAATTATTTTGATCCATCAAATTTTATTTTTTGACGTTGCTTGATTTAAAGCTCCCGTGCATGGTCATGATTGGACGATGACCTTGACGATCAAGCTAGTTTTTTTGGGTTGTTTTTTTTTTTTCATCCCCTCTCTGTACGTTGATGTTTTAATAAATTACTGGCAATGTCATTATTAGACAGCAGGTGAGACCCTGTTTAGTTCTGCATCAACATGCAACTTAAATGGTCCAGTAAGGGAGTGTTTGTCGTCGTTTGAAATCCTGGTGGCAGTAAACGTCCCGTCGAGCCTTTAGGCTAAATGTTGACATTCAAGAGAAGCAGTTAAGTGTGACAAAAGTGTCTTTTTTTTTTTTTTTTTTCCCCCAGTCACACCAGCACAGCCATGAAGCACTCGGAGGCGGCCGTGCTGACGGTGGCCGACCTGGCCGATCTGTTTACAGAAGACACGGAACCTCTGGAGTGAGCCCAGAGCTCCCGGGCGCCGCGGACTCAAAAGGCAGACGGCGCACTCTCGTACACTGTGGTGATCAAAGCACTCTGATTTTGCACATTCCAATTTTTTTATAGAAAGCATCCCGAATTTGACGAGCGCTTTTCCCAAAAGGGTGTTTTAACCAATCGCTGACAGCGGAAAGGGGCGCGCGTTGCCCCTCGAGTTGCAGTCTTGGATCTCTGTATAATTTTGTGTATTTGCCGTCTTGGTCGTCTATGAACGCTGGTAGCTGAGCGGCTCCGGCTACCAGCAGCGCTGCGGTGAACCAGGTGTGTTTGGCGATCACATGACCAGACTGTACGGTATCGCTGTCGTGTTTGGATCTGATATAACTGTTCGCTGTGCCGTCACGTAGATGGAGGAAGCGTGAAAGTCGGATGCTGAAGGTCTTGAGGGTCTTTCACTGCGTTCAAGAAATAAAAAAAAAAAAAGGGCGTCAACCGGGTGTGGCCACTTCTTTTTGTCCAGTGCATCAACTGTTGTTTATTTCTTCGCAGTAAAAAGTACGAAGGGAGGAAGGAAGCCCTGCAACTTTACTCACTCTTTTACAAAAGAATGGGGGAAATAAGAGCGTCTAGTGTTTTCTTCTTCTTCCAGACAATCGCCTTTTAAGCTGTTGGTCTGGTAAGACAATGCCAGACAATCCTGCCGTACGAGACAAAAAAAAAAAAAAAGAAAGGGGGAAAAAAAAAGACAAGATTCGGTGTCTTGGAGACAAATCTTGTAAATTAAACTCATAAACATCTGAAAGTAAAGAAACGCTCCGCCTCATCGCAGCATTTACCTCGTCTCTGTCGCGTCTGCGCCGACGAGCCGCTCCATCGCCACGGCCGCGTCCTAACAGTTTTTCGATGCGACGAGAATAATCTTCCCTTTTGCGAGTGCCGTGCTTGAGTGTTTTATGGTGCTTTTTTTTTTTTTCCCCCCACCACCACACACATACACTCGCGGGGTCCTTGGCCTTGTCACTGAATTGCCCTTGACTGGTAATGAGTTTCTTTTCGCCTGACTGACTGGGATTCCCGCACCAGTAAAGTTTTTTTTTTTAAATGCCCAGACAAAGGACACAGACAACAAAGAGTACCAGCCCAGCGCCGCTGTGCCTCCTTTGCATGGTTACCAGACTTCCAGTTGCTCCCCGTAGTAAGGAACAGTTGTAAGATGTTTACTAAGGGGACATCGCCGCAGTAGGCGGTAACATACGTGTTACCTTGGACTCCCCTCAGCTCCCCCTATTCATGTGCGGAATCTCATTGTCGGCGCGGGCATCATTCAAGCTGGTGTTTTAAGGCTCGGGAGGGAGGCTCCCAGTTCATTACAGCCGCGTCTCGAGGGTCCGAGCAGGAGACGGGTGCTTCGTCTTGTGGTTGACGGGCGAGCCGGGCCGAGGGGAATATTCCCAGAAGATTCAGAGGTGGAGGGGCGGGGGAAGCTTTGGAAAGCGCCAAAAAGGCAGCGGAGAGGCTGAAGTTCGGCGGCTGAGAGATTCCGGGGGACGATGGCACCTGCCGGTCTGGTCTGCGCCTGGTTGCTCTTCACCGTGAGGATGGTGATGTCGGCGGCGCCGCTGGAGCCCGAGGAGGAGGGTGAGCTCGGCTGTGGCACCGCTGGCCACGCAGGGTCAAGGGGTCAAACTAGCCGCTGCTTTATAGAAGCTATTTTTCATATCAGTGGTTTCCTGTGGCTGAGACACCACTTTAATCTTAAGAATATATATAAGAATTATTTATGATTAAACTTTCTTGCAGCGTTTTTAGTATTTAACTTTCACTAAGGGGAGAAAAAAATTCATAACACTTTAATTTTAGAAGGCAACCAGCGCGGGGCAAAAATAGTAGTACAATAGAACAAGTAAATATTTTAGCAAAACGAACTGGAAATGTTTAAAATTGATGTACTCATTGTGAGACAATTACCTTATTATTTTGTATCAATCCTTTAATATTTAAATGCATTTTGCAGCTGGTCAAGGTGGAGCGAGTAACTGCTGAGCTTCCCGTTAATTTGAAAATCTTCCATTTTAATTTGAAAGGCAGATTCAGCCATCAGGTAACTGGTGTGGTGCAGGAGCAGGACTGGGTTTGCTTACTAATGCAGTGCAGAAAAAAAAAAAAAACTGAATACAAATACTACAAAATACTGCAAAAGTTTTTTTAAATGCTCTTTCTATTGTCCGTGTTTGGATTTTGTGTGTGAAATATTTGGTTATGAAACTCGAATAAATCAACTACAAAATAAATTGTATTTGAAGCTGGGTTGAGTACCCAAGAGGAGTTTATTTATTTATTTATTTATTTGCAGAACAGTTGTCAAATTTGAAAAAAAAAACAAATTTAATTAAAACATGATCTAAAAATATTTGTTGTTACCTTTTTAGAGCTCAATGAAACCGTCATATGTACCAACGACCACATGCAGGTCGTCATCCCGAGCGCTTTTTTCCTCAACAAAGTTCCTCCAGTTTACGTAAGTGAGCCTCCACGAAATGCGAGAGCATTTTTCCCCTCTCGAAAGCAACCAATGTTTTTTTCCGGATTATTTTTCAGTTTGCTTAACATGTGTCATGTGTTTCCCTTCTGTTTAGGTTTGGGATTTGCATCTAAATGACCCGGAGTGCCGCGGGGTCGAGGTCGGAGACGACTACGTCTTCAGCATAAAGACAAACCTCTCTGACTGTGGGACCATCATGGTATGACCTTCACACGCCGGCCCGACATCTCCGACCCGTCGAGGATTCTCGATCCGACCGGCCGGCGCTTAGTGAGACTCTTAAATCACTCAAATTCGAGGGTCCAATTAATCAAACGCATGTGAACTGAGACGTTTACAAGGACCCCCGACAAAGGCTGACGACTTCAGCCTGAAGCGATATGAAGACAAACTACTCTTTCTATCCCCGTTATTGACAACATCATAATAAATTTTCTATTTTACGACGTCCGCGGTTGTTGTGGGAACCGTACCCCTCCCCCCCACCCCCCTTCTCTTCAGTCTGGATCTTGTCAGTGCAAGAAAAGATGCCACTTGAGTCAGTTTATTGCACTTTACGTAAGTCTAAAAATAACTTGAACAATATAAGGGAGACCACTGATCCCCCCCCCCCCCCCCCCCGGCAGTGACGTCAATGTGGACTCTGAGCCCCTGTGTTCACATGGCCACCATGGAATTAAGTCATAGCAAGTATAATAAGCCGGACGGAGAAAGGCACATACTCTGAAGGCCCAGACAGAAGGGAGCAAAGAGAAAAGAGCTGAGGGGGTGTGGTGGCGTTCATTTCAAGAAAGAAGGGCGGTGTTGTTCCTTATTCGCTGTAACAGCGCCGGACCCTCACTCAAAAGAAGCTGGGGGCTCCCTGAAAGGCTTTTCAGTTCTAAATTATCAGGATTTACATGGAAATGATGATTATTTGTTAAAGTTCAGCGAATAGGAAGGCCGCAAATCACCGGCCGAGCAGCCCCCTGATTATTTTAACCCAGCCACTTTGCTGGATTTAAAACTTGGCACGTTACAAATCCCTAATTGAGAACACAAGTGCCCTTGAATTTCATGCTTGGAATTCATGAAGCCTTTTCTTATTAAGCGAGTAAAATGTGAGCGCGGACGAGGGTTGGGGGGGGGGGGGGGTGAAATCTCCCAGAACTCCGCCTCAGCAGTTTTACAGCGAAGGCCGCTTGAGAGCGAACCTGCTTTGATGGCTGTCGCTGGAAAATGAAATTCGCTTTCCCCTTGAACTTAAACCCTTTTTTTTTTTAAACTTCACCACCAAGCGAAGAAATGAGGGAATTGTTGGGACGTTTTTTTGTTTTGTTTTCTATAAATCCTCCCCTCTCGCTCATGTCCTTTGGTCGTTTTGCATTTTGTGAGCGGCTGAGCCTTAATATTACCCAGTGAGGGGTGTGGGGGTGTGGGGGGGGCTCCTCTCGTGGCGTAATGAAGACCTGCTGCCTCGCTAGAACCCGTCGACGGAGCTCACAGCGGGGGGTCGGTGTGTTTACCGGGCGGCAGTAAAAGATGACTCGGCTGTTAGAGCTCGGGGGCAATTCGTGCGGCTGGCGGGGGGTGGTGGGGGTGGTGGGGGTCCTCCATCTGTGACCAGCAGGGGCCAAAACAAACCCGGGACTCAACCTTTTCACCCAACCGCATTTTACGGTTTTCATCCACGTCAGCGGCCAGCAAAAGAATACCGAGAGATCGCACGCGTTTACGGCGCGTGAGAGGACGGCCGCCGAGAGGGATCTACGTCACGTAACCCTCGCGCGGCCTTTAAAACTCCGCGTTTCGCCTGATGATTCACATCCATGGCAGGTTAATGCAGACAGCTGCAAACCGGGCTTTGGATCGTAAAAAAAAAGAAAAAAAATGTTATAAACCTCGCCATCATGTGTTATTAAGCTGGGGTTTTGCAACCGGAGTTGAGGAGCGGTCGAGGGTCTGTGAGGATCAGCTAGTGGGTCCCCAGTTAAATGACGAATATTAGTTTTGAAAGAGAAATTTATTTCCACATTTTTTTTAAATGCTTTTCAAAGCCTTCCTATTGTTCGCTTTGCCGCTGATCTGGACCACATGAACGGTTTTAACAATTAGAAGTCTCGTTTGTCGTTTTTTGAAAAAATTTGATCCAAATTTTCTGACACTTTTTCCCATGAATATTCGGGAAGTTTCTGGCATATTTACTCAGTCCTTTTTTCCCCCCCATGCTTTTGGCAGAAATCAGGTGAATTTGATGTAGAAAAATAAGCAAAAACAAAAATCTAAACATGACTTGCTTTACTTAAAGAATTACTTCAAGATTGTCATAGAAATCAAAACTGTGGAAATTTAAATTCTGTAGCTCAATATCTCTGCAAGGCTGATTTATTTATTATTTTTTTTAAATGCCCACATTAAATGAAACTCGTAATCCTCCTCGACACCCACTCAGTATGCATAATAGATTTCTGCAATGGTTTGCATCCAAAATGGTACCTAATATAGTTGGGGGGAGAAAGAAATCCAGTGAGCACATCAACCAAAATATGTTGTTTGTGTTTTTGTTTTTCACTGCCTTCAACTATTTGTCTGTGCTGTCCCCTCCTCAGGCTTCAGACAACACACACATCATGTTCATAAACACCATACACAACAACGATTCGGACGTCATAACGAGGAACTACATCAACATCACGTTCGTGTGCCGCTATCCCATCAACTACATGGTCCAGCAGCCCAACGGAGAGAACATGATCCGAGTGGATGTCAGGTAAGTGCCCGGCCGACTCCCGGCCGACTCCCGGCCGAC